>JAODKM010000118.1:2909831-2928399 GCA_026780845.1 Petrocephalus sullivani | reverse complement strand
CTCACACAGGCCAACTCACACAGGCCAGGGCTCACACAGGCCAACTCACACAGGTCCGGGTACCTGAATCTCCAGGCACCATCAGATGAGAGCAGATGACTTGCCGCCTCAGGTCGACGTCTTTTAATGGTGACGTTTGTATCTTTTTCGTTAAGTATGACCCCAGGAGGCCATCGAGCTGGCTCATTGTACTCGCTGACAATAAAGAGCCGTATTTTACAGTTTTATGTCCCATTACTGCTGCCCTGCATCTGCTTTATATTCTAATCTCCTCCTGCCATTGATTTTTCTTCTCGTTTTCCTGGGACCTCAGAGACACCCTATGTGTGTTTTTTCTTTTTCAGCATCACCCATCTGTGCAGACCGGAGCTAAAGACCTCAGAGTGGGTTGGAAATAATCTTTCAGCACAACCCGTCGCAAGCTAGAACACCAAAGGAATGAAAGGTTTCAATGCATCAAAAGCGCCAGGTAGTCATTTATCCAATTCATTTGCAATCTGGCAAAACACTTTGCCTTGATTGGCTGCATTTATTTTGACAATGATAAACTGATTTAAGCAACTGCACATTTTTCAATCAAAATGCAGCCTGATTAAACACAGGTTTCCTGAGCTGTGCCTTTGCCTTCCTTTCTTGGTTGTTTTCGGATCTATGGGCATGTTTATCGCTAAGCGAGGTTTCCCAAACTGTAGTGAGCGAGGCATGATGTACGTTCCAAACCAGAGCATTTCGGCACCACTGAGCGAGAACCTGGTGCGCCACAGGGGCACCCTTTAACTGAGGCAGTTAATTTCTCTGAGCCATGAACTATTGTGATTCGTAAATGACATCAGCCGTCCAACCTTTAAGCTCACAAAGCTTAAGGTCACATCAACAAACAAACCACCATACTTTCAGATCACCCCTAGGTCTACTCCAGATTAATTTTCTTGTGATGCCACACATAACAAATAAACTCCTCAGGCCAATCAGGGAGCTGCTGCCAAAACCCATGTTGTATTACATCCTCCAAAAGCGTGGTGGCGCTCTTAGTTTTAAAAAACCTGCCAAGGTATTAGGTTTGTATAGTACATCTCCTCATTGGTACTGGCCCCGGTGTGTTGCTGTAGTGTGTGTAGGTATGTATATACACTCAGGTCACGGTGATCCTGGAGCCTATCCCAGGAAGCACGGGGCACAAGGCAGGAGACACCCTTGGTGAGATGCCAGTGTACTACAGGGCACACACACAGTTCCACATCATGGGTCACTTTACAATTGCCAATTGACCTAATCACACGAAACACATTTTTGGTCTGGGAAGAAATCTGCGCAAAGAGAACCTGAGAACTTCCCACACACAGCAGGAGGGGGCATTCAAACCCCCAAGCCTGGAGGTGTGAGAGTGCTGTGATGTCTGCGTGTTGGTGAGGCTCCCCCCTGCACCAACAAGGGCCTGTATCTCTTCACAGGTCTAGAAAACTGGACGCCCTCTCTTACCAACACAAGAGGCACAAACTGGGGGCACTCCAGTGAGCGTGTCAGGGTCCCTAGAAGCTGGAAATTCAGGCGTAATAAAGCTGAATAAAGCGATTGGGCTGCCAGGGCCTGGTGCCGGACAGCAGCCAGAGCACACAGCGTGGCGTCGGTCGTTTATATCGAGAGCACCCTGGGGCTTCTGGGAGTCAGAAAGCGTGATTTAAAGGCTTGTGTCGGAGATGGCGCCTCACTCCCTGTGAGGTCCCCTGTGGGCCATTTGCTCCCCACCCCACACCAGCTGATTAATTTACCCATTTGCACATTTGACCATGCTCAGCCGTGGGGGCCAAAGTAAATAACTAAATAGACAAATGAATAAATAAATGAATGAATGGACAAACATTACAGCAGAAAGATGGAGTCGTCACAGTCAGGAGGCGGATTCGATAAGTAACGTCGTAGCTAAGGGGGAAGGGTACAACTTGCCCAAAAAATAAAGAAGCCCACTAAACTGAGTCAGAACAGGCAGTCCCGATGCTTTCTGCGGGGTCCCATTGTTATAAAAAATAAATAATAATAAAAGGGACTACTGTGATTAAAGAAGAGCAAAGCAATAATTGATATTCTTCAGAGAGAATCGCAAGGAGACCAAAATGAAAATAAAAAGGATTACTCCAAGTCAGTGACGGCCATAAACATATAAATCACGGGACTGCCACAGTCCTCCAGGGCAGAGTGATCCTGTCGCAGCTACGCAGAGAGCCGGGACGTGGTATCCGGCTTCAGCATAGCAGACTACCGGGTCGTCAAACCGATGCTATTTTAACACCATTGAGCAGTAGTAAGTCATTCTGTGACTGTAGTATAATCCTTATTTATCCTTCATATGCAGTCGTACAAGCTGAACAGACAAAAAGCGAAGGAGCGAGGCTTTATGTAATCGGCGAGCGCTAGGTGTGCCGTACGCGAGTCTCCCTAACTCCCAGCAGCCCCGGAGAGGACTCCTTGCTCCATCTGGCTGTGAGATGGATGGCACTCTTGAGCAGTGCAGTAACTGTCCCGACAGAGGTTACGCCGAGATTAATGGCGGTCTCCCAGTCCCACGCTTTCTCAGCCGTTTATGGCAAACCGATATTCAGCCTCCGGGGGTGGAGGGGTCTCCAGATAAAGTAGTTTATGAAACTGGGGTCAGTGTATTCAGGTGTAATGATTGGCCCGGGGAATGCAGAATGCCGTATGGCTCCTGAGGGGCCATGCTGTCCGGAAAACCCGGCAGAGTGGCCGCGAAAGTATTCGGTGCGAGGCACAATGTCACTTCTGGGCCACATTATGCCATGACAACCATCGGCGTGACGATATGACAGTGATCAGTTTGGCAGGGCAGTGCTCACACGCCTCCAGCGTGAGGTCACATGAGGGGGTCCAGCCATCATGTTCGCTATTTTGCTGGACGTTAAGTGGGACGTATTACTGTGCAACAGGTGTTCCTCCCATGCTGCAATTTGCTCAAAATAGTTCTGCAACAAAAAAGAAAAAGACGGCTTACAACAGTGTGAGGAACATATGACTTGTTTATACTCCCGTTCCTCAGTGCAGCGACTAAGAGGGGAGCGGCACAGCCTCACACCTCCAGGGCTTATGGGGTAGAAATCTGGCCCCCCTGTGTGCATGTGTGTGGTTTGCATGTTCTCCGCATGTTTGTGTGGCTTTCCTCTAGACATATGCCCTCCTATGGACCAGCATCCCATCCAGGGCACCCCCCAGCCTTGTGCCCCATGCTGCCTGGGATAAGCTGCAGCCACCCCCCCGCGTCCCTGCAGTGGATTACAGTTACAGCTCAGATGATGGATGGATACTCCTCCTTTCTCCGTTTGCCGCTCCATAACCAGCCTTAATTTTTCCTGCATGCTCAGCCCTGGGGAGTAAGTGCCGTCACTTAGTGATTGAAAGGCGGACTTGATATGCAACCCGAGTAGTCAGTCCCACCTCTGATGAGGTTTTTTTTTTTGTGTTTGTTTATCACCTCTGGCAGTTATTGTTTTCAGCAGAAGGAACCCCATGGCTAAGGAGCTTCATTAGTCAGCCGGGGAGTCGTGCATCCATTATGCCCGGCCCACGTTTTCATCGGTCCCTGGTCTGCACTGTGCCTCATGGCCATTGCCTAATTGCTCTCCGGTGCCAGCATGTGTGGTTTTGCCAAATGCACATGCGCACACACTATGTGCACGTCAGGACGGCCATGTAGACACCCATCCACAAACAGGCAATAATGCCGCATTTTGTTTTTCATTCAAACATGTTTCGATTTTCCCGAGAGCCAGAAACAGAGATTCATTCTACAGGAAAGATGTGGAAACAGCAGGCGGTGGCCGGGCGGAGCCGCGCTGCCCGGCCGCACACATCTGCTCCTCAGTGCCGGGGCCGGTGTGGGCGGACAAACAAACAAACCGGCTCTCAGCCTTAACTCCTCAACGGCCGAACATTTTGCTCGAAGCAAGTCAGGAGAGAAGTGGGAGCAAAAGGCGGCAAAATGATCAAATTAGGCTCTGCCCGCTGTCAGCTGAGGACAGCAAAGTGACACAAACCAAGCAAAAACAAGAAAAATGTGGCTTAAATGACGAGCCATGGGAGGGGGGCCAGGTATCCACTGGTCAGCTGCTAGATAAATGCCCCCAACCGCCACGCCTCCCGCTGTCTCTGCCCCTAAGATAGTGCTTTGTGGTGGCAAAGCAACAGTCTCACTCCTGAGGTTCGGACCCAAGCCTTGAGGCGATGGTGGGGGGGTCTGAAACAGCAGCACGGCGGGCAAGACAGCCCCGCTGTGAGGAGGCACACAGCACTTAGTGACGCTCACGTCCTTAATGCTGTACCAGCTGACCCTAGTCCCCCCCCCCAAAAAAGAAAGGCAGGATGTCTCCCCACAAACTCTCGTCTTCCTCTTCTTCTTGGCCCGCTTTTATATGTCACTTGGATTTCTGCAAAAAGATGGCACCCCCCCACTCCGCTTTTACTCGCTCACTGTCACAGGAGCTGGACCAGGATGTGCCCTTGGTAACACAACCTTTTAAGCTGATAACATCACAGAGTGGAAGACAGTGCTGTGTGTGTGTGTGTGTGTGACCAGGGACATCCAGTAAACAGGGGGTGTAAGTGGGCCTGAGATCTGATGGTAAGATTCACACAAGCACTGACAGCACATCACGCCCAGCGCCTTTCATCTCAGCTTCTGGGCCATCAGCTGGGTCTCGAGACTACAGGCGATTCACTAGCACTCGTGTATCTTTAAAGGTGCCTCTGGCACGCTCAGGTCAACGGGCAGCCCCCACACAGCTATGCATCCTGTGCGTACATGAGCGACAAACTATGTTCTCATGCTACGATCCCACAAGGACGCCAATAAGAAATGATCCAGCAATAAAAAAAAAAAATTTAAATTAAAAAGCTGACAAGATAAACTTGGAAAACAGGCACCCTGCATTCATTGCGCACGGAGTATCGGCATATCCCTGCCAGTATCCCATAATGCTTGGGGATGAAGAAATACCAAAGAAGGCAGATTAAGGGGGAGTCAACAGGGCAAAGCTGAAGATCTGACTGGCTTGCAGCAAAAGGGTCTCGACGAATAAATCTGGGACGGTGCCAGATGTGACACTTTGTAGATGGTGATGAGCAACGAGTCAGCAGAAAACGAGAGACGAGGAAAGGGCTCCGTTTCTGTTGGGAGGAAGCTTGGCTCACTGCAATCCACTTCTTCCTCCCAGTGGGAGGGGCTTACAAGTCCTGGGCGGAGTCCTGGGCCAGATCGCAATAGGAACCTAGATGACTCATGAATGATGACACTGTGTCCACTCAGAGAAACCCAGCCTGCATCCAGAAACTGTCTGGAGGCTTTTCTTTCGCTCTCTCTCCCACCTGAATGACTTTACAAGCAGTCTGTTTCCCTCGGGGGGGAGAGGGCAGATCCGCACGCAGATGGTGGACTCACCATCCCCAACGAAGTGTGTCACTGGCACTGGGACTCCAGGGAAAAGCGGGAACGAGGTTCAGAGACAGCCAGAGAGAGAGAGAGCGATGCTGACAAAGTGAGATGGGGCCAAACGCAGAGACAGAAGGAGCAGAAGGGGTCCGGAAAGGTGGCTACAGCTGGACTCAGCAGCCTGACTCACCCATCAGGAAAGGGAACTTTAAAAATCTTTTGGCCGCTCACGGCACGCCCTAGGGTCGTGGGCCCGAATGCCGCCCTCGTGCTGTGTGTGCTCTCCCCATGTCGCACGCAGTCATAAATAAATAATCTGTCCCTTCTTGTTCTATAAAGTCTTTTTTTTCCCCCTTCACATTCCTTTGGTAGCTGTGGAAGCCTGAAGATATTTTTATAGAGGATAACCGGCTGTATTGTTGTAGATCTGCTGACTCCCCAGTACAGCTAAATATACAGACGCGCTGGCTGTCAGTGACACCGGAGAGCTTGCCGATACTGTATATGTGTGGCGAGGAGCTCACCGTGGGAGACGTCACAGCGCCACCATCAGGACGGACAGGCCCCGCGTCGCCTGGAGAGTGAGCCTGCTGTACTCTACATGCACACATGCTCATCACCTCGAAAATCTGCCATCAGGCTTTAATGCAGACACCCCGGGGTGCGAATTTTAAGGTAACTGGTAGCTGGTGTCACTTTTGTGTCCAACACCTTAACGGGGGAGGGCTGTGCATCTCCAAGCTTGCGCCGCCATGCACGTGCGCGATATTGCAGGCGACGTCGCACCAAAATATTTTGCCGCGGCAGGGCCGAACTCTGTGACCCGCAATTTTCTCGCTGTAATGAGTGCGATTTTGGTGCATATTCCTCTGAAAGCCTCTGAAACAGGGGATGGAAAAATGTAATGTGCAGAGAAGTAATGGCGGGCAAACAGAGCGATTATGCTTGCTGGTGATGGGGAGGTTATTACGGGTCAGTGTATGGAATGGCCAGGCGGATAGAACGCTCCAAAATGGGCCCTGCACCATGTTGAATGTGGCTCACTGGAGGGCAGGCGGGTGGAGCTTCCTGCACTTTTGTTCAGAAGATGTGTGCACTGTTACTCAATAAAAAAAAAAAGTTCTAGTACAGTGGATATAAAAAGTGTACACACCCCTACTTAAAATGCCAGGTTTTTGTGATGTAAAAAAATCAGACCACGATAAATCATTTCAAAACTTTTCCCACCTTTGATGTGACCTATAACCTGTACAATTCAACTGAAATGCAAACAAATCTGTTAGGAGTCCACTGTAACTTTACTTTAATGATGTGGCATGCCCATTCCAGAACACAGCAAGTACTCTACGGTGGCCGTGCAGGGACAAAAAGCCCCTGAACACCTCAATATCAATACCAAGCCGAATGAGCAATAACAAAATACTGAAAATTGAAACAATTGCAAATTGCAAAAGTTGACATGCATGGCCGTTTAGGACGCATACCAGATATACGACAGCAAAAGAAAGTACATAGACAGCTCCCCTTCTGCAAAGATACACCAATCGATCCTGGCATATAGCAGCACTACACTAACCGCATACAAATATAACTCGAAAGGATGAGGTACTTTTCAGGGTTCAGAAGTTTCACGTGAAAAGCTTAGGGTCACAAACGGCACGGAGATTTTAGATCACAGCAGGCAGATGTGACTAATGTTGCTGATTTATGATGACAGAATATCAAGTGGAAATACGAATAATTATATATAAATCCGCCTGTACAACTACAGGACTACACGCTGAGGAAGGATTTGTGCCAGTTGTCCTATGAATTATTTTTAATCCTCTTGGCTGAGCTGAAGAGATGAATTTTTGACCCTTCTGTTGCATGTCTTTATCAATCCGTTTTCATGTCTGAGTCTAAATTACTTGGGTCCACTTAAAAATATATATATTATTATTTCAAAGCAGCCAAATGAAGAAATTGTTTCACACCCACGAGAGCCTTTTCGCCGTTGTGACATTCAAAAAAACAACGAAGCTGTTTGCCCCGGACGCACGCACATGGGAACAATAAACGCGGTTTTTGGGAGCGTCGTCCATCTTCCCAGAGGGATGCGCCTATCGGCTGTCCCCAACCCTCCCACCAACACCCTCTCCCTTTGCGGCCCGGAAAATTGCCGTGGGACTTCCGGGAAGAGAAGCAGAAAGTGGAAAAAAAAGCAGACCCGAATGTAGCTGGGTCTGCTCTGGTAGGCCCCAGGCCTCAGGCTAGGCAGACGAATCTCATTAAGAAGAGCGAGGGCAAATTAGGGCCCCTAGCAGCCTTTTCTTGCAAAGATCTTTCTGGAAGAATAGCTTCAAGCAGTGATGGTAAAAGGGGCACTCAAAGAGGCCTGTGACTGGGAGAGAATGGGGTGAGAGATTAAGGTTAATGGACTCAATAAACTCTGGTTTGCCTCTTAAAGTCTGTGTGCTGATGTATGCGTGCGCGTGTGTGTGTGTGTGTGTGTGTGTGTGTGTGTGTGCGTGTGTGCACGCACTCTCATGAATGTGAAGACACACTGACTTTGGGGCAGGTGTGAGCGAAAAGCCTTCTCTGTGATTCAGGGAAAACTCTCTACGTGAAGAGAGAGACCCTGTGTGAATCTGGCCACATGCTTCGCAGGTGATGGATTATCCCACTCGCCAGGCTCAGCGAAACTGGGAAACAGATGCTCCAGATGACCAGCCTTTAGCTCCACCACCAACGCAATTAAAAACCGTCACCTGAAAATATATACGTCATGTGTGAATGTCAGATCTCTTTCCTGCTAGACCAGTCATTAGGCTTACAATAACATGCTTTCTTAACAGGTCAAAGGCCACTTGGGTCTTAAACCATCAACCTTAAGGCTAAAAGGCTCCAAACTTATCTCTAGGCTATCAAGTTTCCTGCAAGAACCAGGCCTAAGACGACAAAATGAAACGGTATCGATTGGTATTTTAACAGAGTCTCCTGTTTCATGTCCGTCCATCCATGCGCCAACTGCTTATCCTACTCAGGCCTGCAGGGATATTTAACGACTTCTGTACATTGCTTCTTTTATCCAGGGTGTATACTTAATGCCATAACCCCCCCCCCCACTTCCCATGGACAAGAGGCTTGGGGAGAGGCTTCTAGCCTAAAGAAGAGAAAGTTGGTTTGGGAAGGGAGTGGGTTGCTAAAGGTTAAAATCATGATTATCACCAGCTGACGGTTGTCCGGCCTCCATATCGATCCTCGCATTGACTCCATGCCAATTACAGAAAAGAGCGCTGGCTGCAGGCTTCCAGTGGGATCGGCGTGCCATTTGCGAATGGCCATGTCTCTGGTGCTGTGCTCTAGGATGGGAGCCAAATGGAAGGGCATCTAATTCAAACGAACTGAACGAAAAAAAACAGACACTGAGTAGGACTGCAGTCACAGTTTCTGTTTGTGGTACCTCATAATGAGGGGACATAAGAACGGCTCAAGACAATGTCAGGTTGGTCCTTTTCCTCAGTGCCGCAGACACACTACGCGTCAAGACTGGGGGAAGCTCAAAACACTTAATTACAGTGGTTATAATGAGAAAGAGATGCGGCACACACACAGCTCTCTCGTCAAGCCTCCCCAACCGCTACGATGCACTGAGCTCAGAGGCAGGTTATCCTCGCAGTGAGCATGCGTGTTCCAGGCGTGACATATGCAAATCTTTCTGTTGCGAGCCGGTGGAAAGCAACATGGTGGAATGCAGCCAGATTCGGACGATCTCTCTTGTTGCCATGGCAATTGATCGGCAGCCCTGTGCCTACGGGCGTCTCAGGTAATGAGTCCCAGCTGACCCTGATTAGACTGTCCAGTTTTAAATAGGGTCAGCCGGGCAGATCCAGTGGGCTTTGTGCATTTTTTAATATTGGCATAACAAAGTGGCTTTTGTTTGAGCTCTGCCGTTCCGAACCCCCTTCTTTACATGTGACAGACGCTAACCCTGCAACTTATCCTCAAGGCCATTGTAAGAAAAGCTCCGTTTCTTTATGGAATATATATGTGTGCTTTATAGCGTAAAGAGGCCAAGCAACCAATTATGCTGGCATCATTATTACCGACATAATGTAGACATTCCTGCTCTTATGTACGTCGCATTTTTTGTGCGACATGGGAATGCTTGGCCCTGTTTTCAAGGCCTGTTTCTGTTAGGAGTAAGGGCTTTGAGGGACAAGCACTGCATCCTGCATTTTAGGATGTAATAATAAAAAAAAAATCATACCAATGCAATTTTCTCCTCTTGCCATAAGCTTGCTATTTATTACAACCGTTTTAAACTTCAGATCTTCAGGGCTGTGGATTCAGATCACAGAGCTAAGGCTCTTTGTGGTAGAAGCTGCTCTTTCTCTGGATGCTTGCGTGGGTTCGTTCTGGAGCTACAGTTTCATCTCGCTGCTCACAGTGCAGGTGAACCAGTAACTATAAATGGCTTGAGGAGTGCCCCATGATGTTGACTAATACTGAGGGTTCCCTGCCTTGTCCCTGTCTTCTCGGGACAGGCCCTGGAAAACAGTGACTCTGTCTACATGCAGTTTTTGAAATAGGGCGTATGATCACTGGATTATTATGACTAAATTTTCTCGATTAAAATGGACCAGGTACTAATGAGCATCTGGAAAACTCTATTCTGTTGTTTATCATCCTGTTTTATTGTTGATATCATGTTTTAGTATGATTTTTTTTAATTCAGATTTTTTTTTTTATACGTCTCCCGTCTGCCTGGTCTGCAATTTATTTTTTAATCGTACGCTGAGAAAACAGCAGACATACCCACAGAGGGAACTTCGGTACACCTGCTCATTAACGCAAACAGCCTGCTCCTCCAAACAAGCGAATCATGAGTCTGCAACTGAATACATACAGCAAACAGACGGGGTCAAGAGGTTCGGTTACTGTTTGGCTGCGACGTCTGATCTAAGTGATTCTGAATTCTGTGATTGTTGGTGCCAGACCTGGTGGATCCAGAATCTCAAAAATAGGCACTGTCTTGGGATTCACACACACACACACACACACACACACACCGCAGTGCCTATAGTTTACAGGGAATGGTGCGATGAAGAAATCCATTCAGCAGCAGTTCTGAGGGCTAAAACACCTTGTTAATGAGAGAGGTCAGAGGAGAATAGCCAGACTTGTTAAAGCCATGGCCCAAACTCTATAAAGGAAGTGTCCACTGTTTTGCTGAATCCACACATCAAAGAATTCAGCCTGTTCTGTAGTCAACAGGGGGTCCAACCTGGTACTAGGGAGGTACACCTAATAAAGTGGCCATTTAGGACATGAGGACTTCGTAAGGAAAAAAATATCCCTAGTCTCATAACAAACTTAGCCTTTGTGACAGGCCAAAAACCATCAATACTGATGAGAAAAATCTGAAGTAACACAGAATGGGTCACTGATCCCCGAGGCGAGTGTTTTCAGGATGCACGCATGCATGACATCGCAGTGGTGTCCTGGAACAAAGCAGCGCAGGTCCTGCGATGCGCAAAAACACTTGCAACGCTGCTCAATAAATGAGAGATGACGTGGTCACTGGTACCTGTGCCTAAAGATAAGCTAATTACTAAAATCCAGCTGGCCCCGCACCGGCACTAGTGTCACTAGCCGCGCCGCGACGCGCCCCACATACCCGCTGAATCAAGCGAACGCGGAGGATAACTTAGACGTCAACGAGGAAGGAATCCGATTGGACAGCACTAGAAACAACACCGATCAGAAAAGAGCGACAAGAAGCTGATATGCGAGAAGCACGGCACCAGAAGTCTTAAAAATGGCCGTCGGATATTCTGCGTGTCGGAGAGCTGATGAGCCTTTTTCCATCTCGATTGGCCATGAGATGCCAATGCACAAAGGTCACTGATCAACCCCACAACATGCCCTTGCCGTTTCACAAAGGCGGAGACCAACAATCTTGACAGCAACATAATTACAGCTTTAATGACTTTATCACATCACTTTTTATATTACATGCTTTTAAATGGAAGGAGCAACCCCTCCCCCAGCAACCCCCCAACCCGTTCCCCTGCCACATTTGCATCGAAGTGGTTTTGTAAACACGAAAACCGTCGTTTGGCATTTCCCTCGCACCGTAAATGTCAGCAGAATGTAGGCCGGTGCCCCCCCGATGAGTGGGTCCCACGTTTCTAGAGGTAATTTCTTTAGCCAGCAGTCGGTCTCCATATCCATGCGTGCTCTGAAGCGAGGAGAATCCACCGGCTTTGCAGCGGACGGGCCAAGCAAGCTCACCGGCTCCTGCCCTGCCCAATTCGCCTTCAGCTCGGGTTTCACACGCCCAGCCGCGAATCCGTGGCACGTGCGAGGCCCCGAATCCCTCGGGGGTCACTACCAAGTCCGATAGACACGGGGGGGGGGGGTTCCGTGCTGATTTGAGCTCACACCGCTGCCACGGCGGAGGGGAACATTTAAAAACGCCTAGCAGCTCTGAGAGGAATGAGGCTGAAGAAAAGCACCAAGTAATGCCTGGCTAGCCACGGCAAGCCAGCCGTCCGTGGGTGAGCGAGGAGGAGTGTGTGGGCGTGGGTGTGTGGGTCAGGCTGTGAGGGCATGGAGTAGAAATGTACAGCTTCACCGAAAAAAAAACGCCATGGTAAAATGGAGCAAAATACAATAAATCAAACATCTATACATTTCCTCAGACTGCTCTTCACGCGCCGTGCTTCCTGGGGCAGGCTGAGGGCCCCCGCGACCCTGCACTGGATAAGCGATTATGAAGGACGAATAGATGGATGTTTTTCTGCAGTGTGACGATTCACCGGAAAAACCTCTTCAGTCACGCGTGTGTCTGCCAGAGGAGCGGGACGGGTGAAATGGCTGGCTGTCACCAGCACAGATCGCTAAACGAATAATGCCGTGTGCACGCTGGATGGGAAACACCAAAAGATAATTAGCTAATTAATATTTAACTGCCTATGCAGATAACAGGAGGAAACCTGGAGAGCTAACGACTTCAATCTGGAGCGAAGCATTCAAACACAGAAATAATAAAGCCAGCACATTAATCTGCTGGATTAAATCAAACCAGTAAGCCTTGACATTTAGGTAACAAGATGTTCCTTTTAAATCGAAAAACAAAGCACGCTTTTCTCCTGTCTGTTCAGTGGAAGCTGAGGTCAGATGTCGACTCGTCAACAAAAAGGTTGTCCCCCCCCCTCCCCCATTCGCTTGCAGCCATACGCAGAATTTAAATGCATTCCTGAACAAATCCTCCCACTGTTTTTGTGTTCGGTGGGAAAGAAAAAAAAATAAAAAAAATCACAAGAGGCTTCAGAGAGGAGCGGTGAGCAGTGAAGCGACAGCAGAGTCTGAAGCTCAGAAAGGCAGCTCGGGCAGATTCGGAACGTCCATTACCTGCATGAAGCAGGAATTAAGCAGGGTTGCTTTGATGCATCGCTTTGTGAAGTACCATTCATGTTCGTAATCAGATCTACACTGCATTTCCACGATTTGTCCATCATTATATTCTAGCCATACCTGACAAGCCTAAGGGTTCTACTAAAACCGTACATTTGAACCCCAATCTCCTTTACCCATCCATCCATTTTCTGCACCCCTTATCCAGTACAGTGTGGCACCGAGCCTAGAGTCTATTCCAGGAAGCACTGGCAGGGGACACCCGGGACGGGATGCCAGTCAATCACAGACCACAGACTAAGGCCAATTTTGTGGGAGGAAATCCCAGAGCTCCCAGGGGCAAACGCACACAAACACTTGGAGAACGTGCACAATAAGGGCACAAACAGAGCTGAGCGCAGGAATCGAACCCAACAACCCCGGGGGGCCACAAGTCCACCCGCTAAGTGACAGTGCCGCCCCCTTCTCCCAGACGGAAGTGGCGAGGAGCAGCAGCTGCACCGACGGTTCCATTACAGCCACTCAATCCGCTGTCCGTGCACGTGTCTCCCGCACGGGCGCTCATGGCTCCCGTCATGCACTGATGGGTTCTTGGTCGAGAGGCTGCTTCGGCTGAGGGACGGTGGCACCCTCCATAGTTGGGGCTTCGTATTAAGCTGAGGAAAGGACCTCGAGTCAGTAGGAGGTACGGCAACCGCACAGGGCCAAACTTGCCCCAGCACGGGGCTTCCAGTCGGTCACTGACCCCAGCACCCCAGCTGGCTGAGAATACTCTAAGACTCTTGTGAGGATTTTTATGGGGTAAACTGGGTGGGCTTCAACGAAGCATTAGACTGCATCGAGAGAGACCTTTTTGGGCTTTTGCTTTCTTTGAGTTTTACTGATTTTCACTAGACCCTTCTCAATGGGTCCATGACCCCATTTTGTTTTTTGTTCGGGGTCCAGGTCAGCTGGATGTCAGTGAGAGAAGCCAGGAGAGAGTCGGCAGAGTGCCAGCCCCCGTCTACAGGGAGAGTATCGGGCCGGGTGCATCCTGGTTGAAGGTGAGATGTCTGCTGTCAGCAGCTTGCTGTCCAGTGGCAGATTATGGCAGTTTGCTGTCCAGTGTCCCACTGCACAGTGCCATCATCAACCTTGTCTGACATGCTGCCCCACTCTGTCCAGAAACTCTGCAGGGGGGTTCATGACGTGATGCAACGGTGAAGTGGGAGCAAACCCCAGGGAATAAAGACTAAGCTGCAATATCACAGTAGCGGTGACAGTGGGAGAGGTGCAACTCAGGTAACGTAGCTGTGAACGGCTGCAAGGTGATGCTTCTGGAAACCATATGCAGAGGTACGGCTGGAGATACCTTAGTATTGGCTCTCTCCCGGGGGGGGGGCAAAAAAATGAATCATCACCAGATTTTTCCCCTCGAATATATACAGTGACGGACTGGAGTTCAGCTTGTGTTTAAAAATGCCGCCCTGGCAGGAAGAGAGAACAGACCATTTATACACACCACAATGGCAGTTTTTAAATGGCAGTCGGTTTTTTTTGGGGGGGGGGGGGGGGAGGTAAAATGCATGAGTATTTGAAAGATCAACTTCATGTCTCATGCTGTGCAAATACATATAATCCGTCCCATAAATAATGTCTCGCTCAGTAGCTGCCAGGAAGCGCATCTTTTAGTGAGTGACAAGTCAACAGCCCAGCAACCAAAATCTACACGTCATGCATCTCAGAAGACAAGAATGACTGAATGGTAGGGAGGTTAAGTGCCTCAGAACGGGCTTAATTTGCCGTGACATTGCAGACGTATGAAATCCACACGTCTAGTTATAAAGGACTGCTTCAACTACTGCCGTTTCAGTTCTTCCCTGTGATGTACTGAAATTCCATTCAGGGTATCCCCCTGCCTTGTGCCCAGAGCTTCCTGGGATAGGCTCCATACTCTCCATGAGCACGGACTGGATAAGCAGTTGGATTATGGGTGGATGTTTCAGGCCTTGGTTATAAACTCCAGGGTATACTGGGTACTAGCTGTGAAAACTTAATATACAAACTAATAGACAAGTGTCTTATTTGGGTAATACTTTCATGCCATTAATGAGGCTATTGAAGGCTTTTTGGTTCATGTCAACCCTTACGTGATTCACAAGGACAACGAATAACTAGACAAAGTTTATAAAGACAGGAGAAGCACACGGGTAAAGGCATGGGTTTGGAGATAAGGTAAAGTTTATATGGGAAGACATTCTTTGATTTCAAGAAAGTCCATTGCATCAAAATGTCAATTATTTTGCTTCTTAAAAAAACATTTTGCCTCTGGTAATACAGGGAAAAGACAGATGACAGTTCAGCCATGTGTGAGAACACTGATTACCTCTACATTACACGAGGTGTTATGATTTATGCCTCTCTCACAGCGATAACAGACAAACGTCTGCAACTTTGTTGGGAACAACCAAGAGGGCAATTTTTAAAAGAGAAAATCTATAACCTTGACAGTCTGCTCTCAGCTCAACAGAATTAACTATTATTCTTTCTGTTCAAACCATTTGACAAGAAAAAAAGTCCAACATAAACACACAATCAAACTTGATAAAGCCCCCAGGGATTTTCCAAAAATAAATGCACAGGAGTGTTGAGTAGTCATAAAGAGAGATGGCTATTGGGTAGCAAGGCTGACCCAATGAAACAGGCCTGCCTGCTGGCCACTGTTGATGCAAACTGCCAGTGCACTCAGACAGCGGCAACACAAGTTGGTATGGCTACCACCATCTCAGATCTCAGTGATTTACCACCCTCTCCATCCCTCACTGTTGAACCCCACCTGAATAAATATTCCAGTAACGTCCGCAGAAACTGATACATTACACTAGTCACTGCAAGTCACAACCAAAGAATATACATCATATAAACAAGGGGGGGGGGGGACAAGAAATGTGGTGTTTGTGCGAGAGAAATGTGAGCCCCACTACAATTCAATTAGTTAATTAGGGCAGACGTAAGAGAGCCCAATGGGGGGGCTGGCTCCTATCAGAGTCATCTGATGGAGCACACGGGGTACCAGAGTAGAAAAAGACTCCTACAACCCTAATACCTGCAACATCTAAACAGCTTTGAGACACTCGTTAAGTGTCACTGTACTGATCCACCAAGCTTCTGATCACAACTTCATGAAACCACCAACTCATGAAAATGTTCCGTTTGCACATTTGCCATTTTATTTCTTCCTCAGATGACCAGACATCAAGCCCCAAAACTGGTCAGAAGCTTTACTTTAATGCCTGACATGACCTGTGTAAGTTCCAAGGCCACACCCTGGCAGGAGGAGGTGGGGGGGTGCAGCCTTACATCCTGGGAAATCATGGTAACCAGCCACTTGCCCAGGTGTGATCACAGTGTTGCCGGGTCCTTGCTGCTCTACAAAATGAACATCAGGACTCCCTGCAGTATAAATCTTTTATGGAACTTTCCAAATTCACTACTATTGCTCAGCTGGAAACCCATCACAATAAAAACTATGTTCCCCAAAAGTCAAAAGCTTCTCAACTATACCCAGAAAGTCACTGACACCAGCAGCAGGGTCCACGCTATCATTCACTATGGGGGGCTTACTAAAACCCATTCACTTAATATCACGTCTTTGGAATGCAAATGTAGCCCAAAAATGAACAGCAAACTCCACAGAGACACAGAGTCCGTCAGTCCGGATTCAGCCAGGACCAGAGGTTGGATTCACCAATCCTAAACATGTGAGACAACAGGGCTACCCACTGAGCCACAGCACTGCTTAAAAACACACAGAATAGATATAGCCTTATGGGTACTGAACTGAGAGACCTTTAGACTCTAAATCAGCATTTCCCAACCCGGTCCTTATGGACCCCCAGGCAGCCCACATTTTTGCTCACTTCCAGCTCCCAATTGGGAGCAAAAATGTGGACTGTCTGGGGGTCCCTGAGAACTAGGATGGGAAACACCATGCTAGATATTTTATGAGTGCAGAATTTGAAAACCCATCAGGGAACACATAGACAGCAGAGATACTGAGGTCTACCCCATTCTATCTAAATGAGAAACCTTCTCTTGGAATGGTAGAATGACAGTAAACGCAAAAGAGTGTATGCCACAGTGAACATTTATACTGTACGATAGCACACACAGGAGAAGCTTGGGTTACAACTATTGGGTTTCGAGTGCAATTACTGCCCAGACTGTTATCCAGATCTAAAGACAAGCAGCTTAGGTGAATCACCCTTGGATTCACTGTACCCTGGCTCATGGCATTGTGCCTCCTACAACAGGCACTAACCTTGACCCTATAATATTTACGTGGTAGGATGGCTGGAATACTAAAGGTAGGTCTAAATCAGCATATTCTTATAGTGAATGAATGTTCACTATACTACACACTATAGAGCAGCATTTCCCAATCCGGCAGGGAGTTGGGAGGGAGCAAAAATTTGCACTGTCTGGGGGTCCCCAAGGGCCAGGTTGGGAAACACTGCTGTAGTGAACACAGTGCCCTGTGGACTGGTGTACCCCAGCTTTGTGCCCTATGCCGGCTGGGATAGGCTCCAGCCATATCCCAAACTGGCAGAAGCAGTTGAAAGAATGATGGATGGATGGACTGCAGTGAATACTCCCACACATTACACTACACAGAACAGTGAACACCCTACAAAGGAACATCACCCACAGAACCACTTCTCCACCTTTGCGTGACACAATGTTAGTCAATTCAAGAGACTGTCAGGAAGAGCATTTCACCAGTGTGGCACAGAACACATCCCTTTAGCGAAAAATGTGCCTTGTTCCCCATTTGTCCCCAGTAACATAATCTGGCTTATAGAGATTTAAATGCAAACATTTATACTAATTATTTACACAGCAGACATCCTTATGCTGGATGACTAGCCTAACATCACGATTTCATGCTAATTTTATGCTATGGGATCTTTTTGTAGTACGAGCAGCTTACGTGCGTATGAAACTGATTCATTTAATTTACAGAGCAAATAAAACCGATTTCAAAAACCAATGTACTTCTGTGTATAAGCATGCAGCTACCTTTATGAATTATTCCCTTCACGTCAGTAATGACTTCCCCCACAACCCTACATGCTCTAGCAACACAGAGCAAACAGCACACACAGTCCACATGCAGCTCGACTGTCACTGTTATCTCAAAGTTCCTACAACACAAGCAGTTTTTTTTATTTATTACACGTTTTTTGTTTATCTAACACTTTTTTTTAGCTTTTAAAACATACTAGGCAGAAAATGCTGGTAGCACACCCGTTCCAGTGTGCACATATCCAGCTTACGAACAGACTGTGGCAAGGTGGTTCAGAATCAAGGCTCACGCCCTGCCGATTGCTGGGCCCAGTCATGAGAGGGGCCTGTTTGTGATACTCCTGACCAGTGTATTTATCCTGACCTGAGTAGCTAGTTGGCCACATAACCAGGCAAATACAGATATACCTCTCTATCAGAATATAATCTGTTTATGATAAGGTGTTGAAAAGGGTTTTTTTTGCATAGTAAGGCCAATATCCTTTTCTTATAAACGAGATTAACAATAATAATGCAATACTGGCATATGTCAATTTTCCAAAATATTTTTAATATTTTAATATTTAATATTTTTTAATATTTTATTTTTATTTTATTGTGCAATTAATTGCCTGTCAGTTTGTGGCAAAATGTTCTGCAGTGTTTACATATTATTACTGCATATCA
>JAODKM010000118.1:2872786-2883768 GCA_026780845.1 Petrocephalus sullivani | reverse complement strand
CTGTATGCATGCACCGGCCGCGACTATCAGCATCTGCAAAAGTGGTGGGATATCACTGCTGTATGCATGCACCGGCCGCGACTATCAGCATCTGCAAAAGTGGTGGGATATCACTGCTGTATGCATGCACCGGCCATGACTATCGGCGTCTGCAAAAGTGGTAGGATATCACTGCTGTATGCATGCACCGGCCGCAACTATCGGCATCTGCAAAAGTGGTGGGATATCACTGCTGTATGCATGCACCGGCCGTGACTATCGGCGTCTGCAAAAGTGGTGGGATATCACTGCTGTATGCATGCACCGGCCATGACTATCGGCGTCTGCAAAAGTGGTGGGATATCACTGCTGTATGCATGCACCGGCCGCGACTGTCGGCATCCGCAAAAGTGGTAGGATATCACTGCTGTATGCATGCACCGGCCGCAACTATCGACATCTGCAAAAGTGGTGGGATATCACTGCTGTATGCATGCACCGACCGCGACTGTTGGCATACGCAAAAGTGAAGTATCAACCAGCCTTTAGATGAAAGCTGATACTCATGTTTTGGCTAACAGGGCACAGGGTACAGGGCAGGGATTCATATCTCTGGGGCATGAAAGTAACTTCAAGATTCCCATCCAGACTCCCGGAAACATGGCGAGGATGGGAAAACTCCAGGCCCTGATGGAGTCACAACCTTTTAAAAACACAACCTCCTTCACCATGTCTCTGGGCACTTTCAGCCACGCCCCCCCTCGAGGTGAAGGAACATGCCTGAGCATGATGTTCGATTTATGTCCTTATCCTATCCTTCAAATCCTCTAATCTGAAAGAAAAAAGAGCCATAAATAGATTAGCCTTGCAATGATCTTTCCTTCACTGTCACCGGGTCAATTAGACATAAATGCCACAGCTGTGTTGTACATTTACGTGGCTCCCAGGGCTTTTGGTATTAATATTCCACTTGAATGTAGCAACATCAATAGAATTTGTATCCATGCCATATCCTGGGAACATCGCCTCTGACATTCCATGTGCACGTATGAATCTCAGCAGAGACTTTTCTTCTTAAGAACACTGAAGAAAGCCAGACTTCCCACCCAGCTCCTCGTTACAGGAGCACAATGGAGAGCATTCTCTGTTACCGTGCTACAGTGTGGTACTCACGCTGCACTCCAGAGAATCGGAGAGACTTGGCCCGGATAGCTAAGACTGTGCAGAGGATCGTGGGTACCAAACTTCCGAATCTGAACACTGTTTATTCTAGCCACTTATGTAGGCAGGCTAGCAACATCAAGGACCCCACCCACTCAGCTTACAAACTGTTTGTCCCCCTCCCTTCGGCCAAAAGATTCAGGACCATCAAGGCACAAAGCAGCAGACTGAGGAGCAGCTTTTTCCCGAGAGCTGTGGCCCCCGTCACACCCCTTCTCACTACAGAACACTGACCATTAAGGCACGAAGCAACAGACTGAGGAACAGCTTTTTCCCGAGAGCTGTGGCCCCCGTCACACCCCTTCCCACTACAGGACACTGACCATTAAGTCACTCCCACACCTCTGTATTGCTGCTGATATGCACTTGGTCACATTAAGTTACATTGACATGTAAATAGCCATAATCTGAAAAATAACATTTTTCATCCACCACACTGTAGACTGCACTAGGGAATATATTTTTATATTGTATTTTTCTAATAGTAGTCTATTGTGTTTATTATTTTTTTATTTTATATATTAATGTATATTAATGTATACCTCTTGCTGCTGAGCTGGGAGCTACCAAATAAATTTCGTTGTATTTTTTGATACAATGACAATAAAGCCTCTTATGTCTTATGAAGGGCTGAAGCAAGTGTTATGATTAAATGTGTGTGTATATGTGGAGGGTTACTTGTACACATTACATTGTGGGGATGTTTCTGCATCATTCTGATGACATTTTATCGGTCCCCACAAAGGAAAACTGAATTTTATAAAAATCTGTGACTGCAATCAACAACAACAAAAAAAAACTTAAAAGTCTTGTACTTCGCTTGGTTACTTATGGTTAAGGTCAGAGTTGGGTAAGTTGTCATTGTTGGGATTAGGGTTTGTCCTGTAGAAATGAACAGATGGTCCCCACAAAGATGACGATACAAACGTGTGTGTGTGTGTGTGTGTGTGTGTTTGGCTCATATCACTGTTCTCAAATGGCCTCCACCATCCCCAGATCTCAAGCCAGTAGAGCACCTACGGTATGTGGTTGAAGAGGTGATTCGCATCAAGGTGCAGCTGACGAATCTGCAAAAGCTGTGTGATGCCGTCATGTCAACATGGACCAAAGTCTGTGAGGAATGTCTCAAGCCCCTTATTGAATCTATGCACTTGCTGAAGTAAGTCAGTTCTCAAGGCAAAAGAGGGTCCAACCCGATACTAGCAAGGTGTACCTAATAAAGTGGCCATTGAGTGTGTGAGTATGTGTGTACTGCAGCTGTCACCAGGAGCCTGTATCACAAAGCCAGATTTTTGGGTTAGCAAGATAACTTGTTGTATTTAAGGTAGCCTGGGCTAATTGTGTGTAAACAAAGATAAAGTCCATTTAAACTGGGGCACCTTAACTCGAACAAGTTATCTGGATATCCAGCAAATCTCAGTCGGCGATACAGGCCCCAGGAGGAGCAGCAGGAAGATTAGATGGATGATAACTGGAATGTAGCCGCATATTTTGTGGGTACAGTAAGGTTACCAACTAGCATATTTTCTGGGGAACGGGAGAACTAAGAAAACCATGACGTGTATCTACAGCCTGCATCCTGCTGGCTCGCTATATAAAAACACACTTAAATAAAAAGCATAAATCAAAGTCATTCTTAGCTTTTTCCCTCAGCTTTCCTATCTATAATGCACAGGTGAAACATAAATGACATATACACAAAAACAAAAACGGCCACAACCGACTGAATTTTAACTAAGCAGTCTTCATACTCAGGGGAAGTGTCTTTCGGCACATTTCTTCAATTCGCTTCCCTGCCACTTCTTATCTATCGGCTGGTGCCATCAGCTCAGCGGATCGGCTGTCGGTTTGCGCTCTAAAGCAGAATTGCTTCCCTTTA
Source organism: Petrocephalus sullivani (assembly GCA_026780845.1). NCBI lineage: Eukaryota > Metazoa > Chordata > Actinopteri > Osteoglossiformes > Mormyridae > Petrocephalus > Petrocephalus sullivani. Next base: position 2,880,689 of record JAODKM010000118.1, on the reverse strand, counting down.
TTTTAACGGTGATTTCTTCAGACTCACCAGGTTTAGCTATGTCCATGACACTGCCAGATTTGCGGGTCGCATTGTTTTAGGAGAATAGTTGTAGGCGTGCTTGAATCGGGTGCTCTTCGGTGTCAAGGGAAAAGATTATATGAAACAAAAGCGAAAAAAGTGTCCAAAGGCACTCATGAAATTAAAATGTCTTTATTATAACAACATGTCCTAACTGGACTGTAGAAAATGCCCACACGTAACTGCTTCTTCAGGAGATACAGATGAACTGGGGATGGAGTATATGCACGATCACGTGATTGGTCAGGCAAGAGCACAGGTGCCTATAATCGCATAGTCACATGGCATAGTCACACAATAGCTGCACCAATAGAATTGCAGTTCATACACTGGGATGCTAAATAAGCGCACACATCATCGGCGTGTGTGCTGCAGCTTGTCTTTTACCAGTGATCACCTTGTAGGGCTTTTTAAAAACCCAAAGAAGAACACCTGCCTCTGTTCCAGTTCAACTTTCATTGATTATAACCGTAAGTATCCTGAGATCCCGCAAGCACTTGCACTTTTCATTCGCATAAGTGCCGAATTTTGCCTTAAACCATTTGCCACCGCCCCATAAATTTGCCCTCACAATTTACCCTCTACCATCAGTAGTCACCCCCCAGAAAGAAACTCGGTACTTGAGGCATTGTGCGGAATTAATTAACTTTGCCAGTAATGCAAAAGATTATCTGCGATGGCTGCTGACTTCAATTTGGGCAGTGAACAAGAACAGCTTCTAAAAGAAGACTGCAGAGGCCAACACTTTCTGCCTTTCCGGAAAGCATTTCTGCATAAGTAACACGGCAGTCCTAAAGTCCTCCTTTCCATTTTGATTTCAGTACGATCAATGACCTGGTGTCCGTAGATACGGTGCAGTCAAAGCTGATGAGTACAAATTTAAAACTACCTCATTTGTAATTTTTCATCAGGTGAGATTACTCATCAGAGAAATAATTTGGTATTCAGCAATGACTGTCTACAAAATAAAAGGTACCTTTTTAAATGTAGCTTTAATCTCCCAAATGAGCAGGTCTTACTCTCCTTTTGTTCTATAAATTAAAAAGAATTCTCAGGAACTTCAGAAAGTGTCCTTCCTGCAGCTATGAAAAAGCCAATTAGCTGTGATTACACCCCCCATTGCTGATGTTAAAGGACTGGGGTGAGGACTAAATAGCACGTTGCTCTTGTTTTTTTATGACCTGACTCTATTTTTAGCAATGGGATATCTTATATGTGCATTGCATATCTTTCTCTGGCATATATTAAAATTTCTCGTGACCATTCCATATCTACTTACGAAAACACCATGGCAACCAAAGTACTATGGCAACCACGTCAGGTTCTAATTAGGGGAGTATCTGTTCTAAAAATGATCTTGAATGGGACATGGGATTATTACAACAGGCCGAAATCTATTAAATACTGCTGAAATCAGGTTTTGTCATTGTGTACCTGAAATTGTGTGCGTGTATTATGATTGTGAAGACACATGCATGAAAATGACTGCAATGAGGTTTCCTTTATGAATGAAAATTGATACTTGTATATCAATATATAACTGAAATACTGAAAAATATATATAAATAAAATTTATATATAATAATAATAATAATAGACTCTAGATATTGGAGAAACATACTGAAATGATAAAACACAAAATAAACAAGCAAGTGGCATTACTTTACAAATGTGGCATTTGTTACATAAATTATTCCTGCCTCTAATTGACAGAATTTGGCTCGCTCCTTCATTTGACAATAGCTGCAATTACTAAACATCTGAACTAATCTCCGCTCCTTGTGGCTGCTTCCCGAATCAAATAACACAGCATGGCATAAGGTAGCATTTAATTGAATTTTTTTTTTCCACGCCACTCCTGGCGAAGCGACTAATCTGAGTCGAACAGCGGCCCATGAGAACGCGTCAATATAATCCGCGGCCGGCACGTAGGGCTGCGGCTATGGGGGTAGCGATGAATCAAGTCCTGTGGAGCTGCGGAGACTTAGGCGAGTTTATGTGGAATGTAAACAGAACTCAGAATCTCACCAAATTGCCTCTGCCAAGTAAATAAAGGGACGCGAAAATGAATAAGCGGAAAGCACTGTAAACTTATGAGTCACGTCCAATATGGACAACTGTGCCTACTGCTCGGGGAAACGTTGACGGCGATGTCAGTTTGCAGACACCAAGTTCTCCATGTGCTGCCTGTCGCAGCTTCTCGTAATTAGTCAGCATTAAAAGTGAATTTAATAAAAATAAGAGCTTTTATTGTGGGTTTGAATATGAGGCTTCTCGACAACATATCCTCGCCGCTATGTCCAACAGAAAGTTGCTACAATGAGCTGCTTCAAAGAGTAAGACTTCGTTCAAGATAATGTTCATGGCCTAGATGGACTTTATCGCCTGCTTCTGTGTTCAGTCATCATCAGGCTACTGTCTAGTATGCAGGACAGTTTAACATCTGGCTGTAAAAAAAAAAAACCTCTACATGTTGGCAGAGAGTTACCAAGTGACCATTTAAAAACTATTTGCAGCTTCTGATGGTTCACAACTGAAAACTGTGGCATTCCTAAAATATCCCAGGGAGAAAAGAGGGATAGAGCAGGGAGGAGTTACAGTTGAACAAAACCGATGTAGACCATGTGTATGGTATATCCTGCACACAGAATATAATGTTCACCATGTGTTCTTTTGGCTGACAGACAGAATAGGGAATAACCTCAAAGGTTTTGATCATATGGGAATACCTGATTGTTCAATTTAGCACATTCCCTGCTGTACTACCAACCTATTGCAAATGGACTTTTTTCCCCAGGCATTTTAACCAAACTGCTTTTCCTCCTCACGCCCAGATTGTTTTCTCTGAGTTTTAGATTTTACCCATGGAGGCTGGGCTAAAGCAAGTGTTCCCACACAAAGAAATGTTGAATATACAAAATAAAGTAATTTTTTGATGGACACAACAGTAGATGGTGGCCAAAAAGATTGAATTGAGTACTGTAAATGGAATATATTATATTTTTGACTGATTCCAGACATATTTTAAACACAGATGCTATACAGCTTAATACCCAACTAGCTAGCTGTTTGCTAACTGTAGCTAAAAACGACGTCTTCATTGATTTTTAGCTCTGTAACTAACTGACATGGTACAATGTCATCATCATGAATTGTAATGTGAATTTAAATAAATTTAAATGAATTTAATGACAAAAAAATGATAAAAATTGCTATTCCTTTATATTACTGCCTGGATAGTACTTATTGCTTGTGTCAAAAAATCCCTCTGATTTAATCATAAGCAATAGTGCATGTCACCAAATGTTACCCATATATTTTGTACACATTTGGCATAGCAGAAATGTTTAATTATTATTAATTATTTTAAATGTAATTATTTTTGTAAAAAGCTGCTGTCGACTTCTTGTTCCAGGTTACTGTCCGATAAATTAAATTAGTCTTTTACTCAAAGGCACAATTTCCCTCACATGACTTGCCTCAGCACCATCCCGTAAAAGCTGACATCAGCATTGCCACGGGAACAGACATTGATTATGATGTCATTTAAAAATCGCCACACACTGATGAAGTGCACACATTTACATTAGCATTATACTCCTTTACTTTATTTGTCCTTCTATGTCACTCTCACTTTCCCCTTTATATGAAACATTTCCCTTTAAGATGCATGGAAGTAAATTTAATCAATGAATGTAGTCAGAATGCATTTAATTTTCTTGTCATATATACAGAAGGTGCAAATTCCTTGATGATTATTTGTCATTTCTGGTGCAGTTTTCTGTTGCTGTCTTTCTATCCGTTTGTGCAACAGATGTTGAGGATCTTGGCACTATTAAATCTCCCGAGGAAGATCACTGCTGTGCCCTTCAGAAAAGAGAAATTGGCAACAATCCCCCATGCAATTGGGCAAGACAGCAAACAAATGGATAAGCATGATTATTATTATCAGCAGTATTAAACATATCTTTCGTTTTTAAAGTTTTGTTGTCTTAACATAAAAATAATTATCACTGTGGTAACCGCCTGCCATATTTCATAATGATGTATTATGTTTTTCATATGACATGGTGCTTCAGTAGGTAAGTCTCTTTTCATACTTGAGGGTTCAAACTTAGTTAGATGTGTAAAGTTTTCATATTTCCCTGTGTTACACAGGATTCCTTCACAATATAATTTTCTTGTGAAGTACAAGAAAAATCACATTAGGTAAGCTGACATCACTGCATTGCCCTTGGTATTGACGCGCTTCCTCTCACAGACTAGCGTTCCATACAGGGTGTCCCTTGTTTCCGGGATACGCTCACAGGTTCCCTCTTACCCTATACTGACGAACTTTTGATGATAAAATTTTATTCAATAGTTTGATACATATTACAATTTAAATGAGTCATTGTTGTAATTTACATGCAATCTAAAAAGTGAAAACTTAAAAAAGCACCATATAAAGGGAAGAAGAAAATCACAAATGAATTGCATAAATAAATGATAAACAACAGTAGGCAGGTATATAGTACTGTGCCTTAGGCAGTGAAAGAAATTTTTTTAAAGCTATTTATCTAGGTAGTAAGTGTATATTTGCTCAAAAAAGCAAAACATTATAAAATATGCATATTAACAGTAACAACAAGGATTTATTCTGTTCCCAAAAATGACTGATATCTCATTAGATGGCTAGATGAACACCGCTTCAGTTCCCAACCCTCTCCTTAGGGGCACCTCAGCCATTCCATGTATTTGTTACATTTCAACACTGGCTCACTTAATTAATTAACTTCATTCATTAATTTGATGAGGTATCGATATGCCAAACATGGTTAGCTAGTGGTCGATAATACATGGGATTATTGGATGGTCACTGCATATCCTGGGGTGAAGAGAGGTTTTGAAATGGCTAAACTAACACAGTTTGACAGACAATATCATACACAGACACAAACACACAATATCATATACAAACATGAAGATCATTTAAACATTTTCTTTGACTGCCTTAGACTTTGGCACGGTACAGTACCTTTCCATCTTGATCTCCCAGTAATATCTTTTCCGCCCCATCGGACAGATTTGTGAGCTGTCTCCAGCGATCCCTGGTGTATATAATCCATTATTTAGAGACTAATCTGTCTAGATTATGTCAAATTTGTGCCACAGAACTTTGCACAAAAAAAACAAACAAATAAATGCAATCATATGGGCAACAGGATTTTTTCCAAGACCCCGTTGAGGAATAAGCCGGAGATGACATCATGCTCCCTATCAGCTGTGCTGCCTGACTGTAGGAGGTCCCGTCTGGAATTCCTGTAAGGGGAATGCTAGATATTTTCGATGAAACATTAAACCGAGGACTTACTGAAGGCTGTGTGGCATTCGGGGAAAGACTGCCCTGTTTCTTGGCCAAAAATCCTGACAGTATCAGGGATCCAAGCCCAGCTAATCATCCATTATGATCATTGGCAAAATCATTGATCACTTGCAGCACTGATGTGTGACGAAGTCACAATATGGCTGATGTCCATCAGTGACCTGTGTCCTACACGTGGCTGAATAACTGAATATGGTTTTTAGATAGGAGAAAGCAATAAAAAACACAATCAGGTATTTTTATTTAGTAGTGATTAGTTTTCAGACCTGGTTGTGTGAGACCTGCTTGGAGGATACTTGTCTTTGGCTGAAGATAGCAGGAGGGGCCACAATGGCTCACCAAGGAAAGTAGCTGAGTCCTCCAATATGTAGGGACACAAGCACGAGCCGAATGGAGGTAAGATCCCAAATGCTGCTCACACAGGCCGGCGATGTTTCGTGCGTCCTTAAATAGCTGCCCATAAGACAACGATGGCCAGTTTCCCTAAAAATGCCCCCTTGCATCAGCAGCCTGGGTTATTTGCCGCTCTCCACGGGAGGCACACTTCCTAGATGACAGTGTTGTTTTTGCTGCCGTCTCGCTCTGCAGTTATATTTTGATTATTCCTTTCACAGGAAGAGACGGCGGCATGCCAAAAAAATCAAGTTGTGGAGGAAACACAACCAGCCACGCTGAGAATGACGGAAACCGAAACCAAATAAATATAACACGCCGTCGTTCGCCATCCATGCCCACTTTCTGAAGGGAAGAAAGCTACACGGCGGTCGTATCTTCATCAGAAGTGAAGCTCCTCGCTGGGACCTCTTAGCAGTCCCGAAGAATTCTCACCCACACTAAGCTGAGTGAAAACGAGTAAGATTTGCAGCAATCATGGGAGCAAAGCAAGCTATAAATGCTTAGATCAATCCTACTTGTACCAAGTGGGCAAGAGTACCCATCCAGAGAAGTGTGGGCAGCAGGATCAGTGGAGATGACAACTCTCATTACTCTAGAAGGTCAGGTTTTTTCATTAGCAGGGCATTCATTATTCAGCAACTGGAGCCTAATTGATCGTTGTCTAAGAGCACTGGGGGTAATAGGGAATTGATTGATGTACACTGGTGGGAGTTGTACAGATCAACACAAATGCTGGAATCCTCTGCCACCCGCCGTTGAGTAGGATGGGGAGCCCCGAGGGAGAAGGCCGACTAGCTGTCCCTCAAAGGGAAGGAGGTTTCTGAGCAAATGCCACCCGGCTGCTCGACATCACAGACACTGTCAGGTCTCAGACATTGTACAACCAAGCATGAGCTTGTTGTCCAGATTCCTTTACAGATCCTAGGTGAATAACCAAATGCTACGTTTAGGCAGGTTTGATAGCCAAACAGGCATAGCCGTCTTTATTTTACAATATGCAATTTATATATGAATCACATGATTTTAAAAACTTAAAAGTTTAACCACTTTAAAGTCTACCTAGGAAAAAACAAGACATATTCCCAATCAGTCGACTCGCAGAGTAGGTAGGTCAGTCGATCTTCATAACACTTATCCTGGTCACAGGAGATCCTAGAGCCTATCCTAGCCAATAGAGGGCACAAGTCTGGAGTACACCCTGGACAGGATGCCAGTCCATCGCAGGGCACATATATGCACACACACAATTATACATTCTAGAAATTCCAGACTGCATGTCAATGAGCTGGGAAGAACATGCAAACCTGAACCCTCAACCCTAAAAGTGAGCAGTGACTGCCACCTATAGTTCAAGGAGTGCCCTTGGGTATTGGGTATTACTGGGTAATATTTTTATTAGAGCTCATAACTGCAAGGACTACAGCCCTTAAACAGAGACATCAATAAGAAAGCAGGTTTCCGGAGGGGTTGGTGTGTAGCTCCGCAGGTTTGAACACTGCCTGTGAGCAAAAGCTTGCCGGCCGGATTCCACCATTGGACCCTTCAGCAAAGTCCTCAACTCACTATTGTTCAATTGTAGGTTGCATATGACAAAAACATCTGCTAAATAACGAAATTGTAATTGTGGATGGTAATCATAATCAGTGGCATCATAAGGGGGGGGGAGTTAAGACAATTACAAAAACCTGCAAATGACAGGGACCCTAAAAAACTTGGAACATAATTGGATTGGCCTGGGATTTATAGATTTATAAGGCCATGTGTATGCACTTTGTGTGGGATGCATGCAAATCTTTATGCACAATAGGCATGTACCTATTAGGGAAAAAATAAGCTGGAAATTAAATTTACCCCAGGCAAATGTCATGTACAGCAATCATCAGTACCCAGTTAAATTGACATAAAAAATACACTGAACAAAAATATAAACACAACGCTCCCATTTTTCATGAGCTGAACTCAAACACCGGAAAATTTTTCTACATACACAAAAAACCCATTTCTTTCAAATATTGTTCACAAATCTGTCTAAATCTGTGTTAGTGAGCACTTCTCCTTTGCCAAGATAATCCATCCCACCTC
>JAODKM010000118.1:2851798-2872686 GCA_026780845.1 Petrocephalus sullivani | reverse complement strand
CCGATGTTTGAGTTCAGCTCATGAAAAATGGGAGCAAAAACAAGAGTGTTGCGTTTATATTTTTGTTCAGTGTATATCTAATACAAAACAATATAGTTCTTCTTCCATCTTTGATAATTGCTTATCTGGTTAGATTTGCAATAAAATGCAGCTTGCACCAGGAAGCGTAGGTGTGTGCCAAGGTACATCCTGGATGGAATGCCTGTGCATTTCAGGGCACTCGCAGACACACATCCTACACGCTGAGGGCGACTTGGGGTCACCAGCAGACCTGGATGGTGAGATAGCAAGTAGAGACCCAGGAGAACACACACACGCAGAGCTGAGGCTGGATGCAACCCGTCCGTGGAGGTGTGTGTTGACATCGCTGCCTGCTGTACCACTGTGCCGCCCACCTTCATTTCAACATGTAGCTGTTGCTAGACAAACGCTACACTTTCAAATAATATCACTGGCATGTCACTCCGACTCGGAGGAGAGTGCTCACAGCCTCACGAATGTGGAAAACGGTCTGAAAGGCTGCTCAGCACAGACGATAACAAACCTTCAAAAGGATCTAAAATCATTTTTCCACTTCAAGGTTGTCTTGGTCGAATACCGCATGCAATGTGGTCGAATCGTCAAACCGTGGAGCTCTGTAAGAATTAGCCCACCATCTCATCATCGGTTACACCGAACACCACAATCTACATCTCATGAGGCATGCTAACACGGTCAGGGACCTCTGGGCTATTTGAGTTGTCAGAGGCCATCCAACTATTTTCAGCAATAGTGTACTAATGAACTGGGAGGGGGGGGTGGGGATGTGGCGGGGATAAAAGTTGTTGACTAGAGGGAGGGGAGGGGAGTTAAAATTAAACAAAGTTAATTGTGGCCCCTTATTAGCGGGGGGCCCTGGACTTCAGCCCAGGAAAGCCTGTGCATCACAGCACCCCTGTATATCCTGAACCTTGTGGACCTGGATCATTTCTCTGCATTCATTCAAACATGCTACAGACTGAAAGCCTGAAAGTACTGAAACAATTAAAGATGTTGCAGTTCCTTAGTGCTTGCCCTGTTCCTGTGAGCAACTAAATATAGTATAGCGTAAGCCTGTTTAATTAGACAGAAGGTCATCAAACTCAGTCATCTATATCCACTCTCTCGCCTTTATTTATTGTATTGTTTTCATGAGCTGCTGCAAGCAGTCGCTACGATTGCTTATGCCAAGTCGAGCGTTAATCACGGCTAATTTTTTTCACCACGGCCGTGATCCGTTTTTGGGCACGACGGCCAAGGCCATGGGTGATTAACGGCTATGGGGGGGGGTGGGCAGGGACATGGAGGCTGGGAGGAGAAGACCCAGAGAGGGAGGCAGAGAGAGATAGAGAGAGAGAGAATGGAAGGACCTCCATGTTTGCAGACACTGAGTCATTTCAACATCAGGATTTTCAGAGATCGCTGTTTTGACGGAGGAGATTCCAACCTTGTTGTAGACCTCAAAGCCCCCTGCCTTCATTCTTATGTCTATGAGTCCCCGCTAGAAATAGCCCCCCCTGTCAATATGGCAGCAAAGTGAACAGAAGGGAGAAGTTTCTGGAAAAAAAACGGGCTCCTGGCAGAGATAAAAGGTGAAACACCCTAGGAAGGCTCAGCATCTGAACAATCAGGGCACACCGAATCCTGTAATCCTCCTGTAATCCACTAAATCCAATAGCGTTTTTGTCCAAGACACCTTCCCCAAAACACACAGGCAAAAATCACAGAAAACAGGAGTGGCGTCGCTCTACACGCTGCCGTTTCCTTCCTTTCCGTTACTAAAATGCTTGTCAATCCCCAAATGTCAGCACTTGCCGCAATCAAAAAATCACCAGGCCAGGCATGACAAATACCAATAATGTCGAATTAAGCTACAAAACGCTTAATGTTCACATCTCACAGATCTACACGTCCAAACAGAAATTTTATGACAGCATTAACTGCAGATTCTTCCAGATAGACCACACCATAATTTTCAGACTTCATCACACGCTTATCTTAATTGCAGGTTTCCATTATGAATTACTTTGAAAATCCTTCCTGATCATGTATGCTTAAACACACAGTGAATAAAATACAGGCATGTTCATCACCTTGCCTTTTATGCACCAGCTCCCAACCAGGCCCTCAGGCCACTAGTAACCGGTTCATATCTTTACTGTAGTCTACCTGCCCTAGCCAAGTAAGCAAGGGTATGGTAGGTTATAAGCAGTTGAGAAGTAACGGTAATAATAGGTGGTGGAACACAACTAAAATGTGAACTGGTTTTCTAGGTCAGGTTGAGATTCATATAGTTAAAAGAACACGATATTCCATTTATGGTGCACTCTTAGAAAAAAGCTTTCTTGGAACCCTAGGAAATAGAACCATTGCCTTCACGCACGTTGGGATATATTTTAATTTCAACGGCCGTTTATGGAAGCTTTCTGAAGACACTCATTTTCTATATAGAACCTTTAGAGGGTGCCATATATGTACCAAGCTATAGAACCCTTAAAGGTTCAATATAAAACCTTTTGTTTTAAGAGGGTAGTTTGAAGAAGTGTCAGCAGAGCTCGGAATCGAAGCTCCCCCGAACCTTTGGGGTATGACACCTTCAGCTGCCATCTTCTGTCCAGACACACATTTTCTCAGTTGCTCATATGAATGCATCATATAGTTAATGATGTCTGACATTTGTGAGAATTACTTTAATCACAGCATGGGGCCGACGACTCAGGAGTTGGTAAGCGGTGGGAAATTCTTGGGAGGTTATCATAATGATTAGATATGGGCTCTATGTGCAGGATTCAACACCTGTTGGAACCTCTGCGGTGGTGCTACAATAAACGTGAAGGGGCACAGGTGGGTTGCCAGCTGCCACCCCCCCCCACATCCCCTCCAAAACCCCTACAATGCTCTGAGGTTCCTGTCAGAGTCACCTGTGGATTTGTGGGCACTAATGAGCAAAGCGCATTCTTTCCTGAGCGTACTGTGCAGCTTGCTAAAAGCAGGCGGCCCGCAGAGTAAAAAGCAGGAGCGTCGAAATGTGGTCCACCCGCCGAGGCCCCGAGGCTGGCCTCAGTGTTGTAGGGAAGACTAGAATGAGGACTCCAAAGTAAGGATCAAAAAATAAATAAAACATGCAATGGCCCCTTCTCTGACAGACATACACAGACTTCCACATGCCACTCGCCCTCTGACTCGCTCGGGGTAGCAGGTAGGGAAGCAAAGGTTGAGCGACACCTCCTGTGCCGTGTGTAAGAAGAGCAGAAAAAAAGAAGAGAGTTAGCCATGACCCAATCAGTGGAAAAAAAACCACTGAACCCTCACTCCCCTCAGGTGACACATCCCCCCCTTAGAAACAATCCAAGGAGAAAGAGAAGACTCAGATCATAAAGATGGAAGCAGATAAAGGGATCTGTCCGTGCAGGGGCACACTGGATGCATCAAGAAGCAAATTCCGATTTCAGCATAGCGGCCGTTTCTGAAAAGCAGAGACTGAAGGTTCGGGGTGCATCATTAAGCCAGCGCCAACTTGCGAGAGGCGAATGACTGTGTTCGGCTCATGCTAAACAATCTGCAGCCTAAGGAGAACAAGAAAAGAAAAACAGCGCTGACAGTTAGCGGATTTAAAGCCTGCAGAAATTCAGTCATCCATTCTTAAATTCAGGGGGCTTAAAGGTGTCAACCCCACACTAAAATTGGGATACATGCATCTTGGGCATAGATGCAAAATATCGATCAATTGATCGATTGAAGTATAAGGAAAGCAAACCGTCTTTAATCTGTGGTCGGCATTGAGCCGAATTAGCTGACCGATGTTCTAGCGCGGTGCGGGTTCTCGCTCCCGGCTTTGGTTGTAGCAGCACCTCATGGAAGGTAAAGTCTGTAGGGAGTCGGGTCCACTTTCCTGTAGGTGACGCACTTTTAAGCACCGTGGTGCTTGGGGACCCACAGCGAATCATCGGCGGGAATTACTCTTTACACGCCATTAGTGCTCTCTGCTGAGCTGTTCCCGCTGAGGTTTGGGACATTAGTTCATCAGCAGAACTTAAATGGGGAGACATCAGCACATTGCGGGAGGAGCCGGAGGCTTTAGGCTTCAGAGGAATGCAGAGAACAAGTCAACGCATCATGGGTGGGGATTTACTACAGCGAGGGCGGAGACTTTATGGCACGGAAGGCCAACACCTCACTGTATGAACAGAAGAAGTTTTCAAACAAGAGGAGGCCATTCGGCCCATCATGCTCGCTTGGGGAGAATTAAATTAGTAGCTTAAAGTTGTTTAAATCATATATAACATTTATTTAAAGGAACCCAATGTTTTAGCTTATACTACACTAACAAGAATACTGTTCCATACTCAACACGCAGTGTAAAAAAGTGCTTTCTCAAATCCAGTTTAAAATGTTTAAAATTTCCACCTATGGCTATGAGTCATGTATTTCAACTAATACTGAAGTAACTATGTGGTTGAACAGCATCCAGACCTGTTAGACTACCTGGATCATGTCCCCCCTTAGTCTCCTCTGCATGAGACTTTCTCATAATGATCTTCCTTAATTTCTGTGGAACCCATCAAATATCTGCACTTTATATTTCAGCTCCCTGCATGGATTTCCTTACATTTATCTACATTAAATTTCAATTGCCTGGTATCAGCCCAGTCACTAATTAAATGATCCCACTGTAGCCTCTGTGCCGCTAGTTAAGTATCTGCTACACCACCCACCTTGGTGTCATTTGCAAATTTAACCGCTTTACTGTATATATTAGTGTCAATATCATTTATGTAAATTATAAATAATAGTGGTCCTAAAACTGAACCCTGGGGTACCCAACTATGAACGCAAGCCCCCTGAGACATTGTGCCTCTAATAACTACCCACGGAATGATGAAGCGTCTATTAGTGTAACGACCAATGTGCAGCTACCCAGGCCTCATACCCACAAAGAAACGTAAACGTAAAGACATCTCTGGTCTGTACCAGGAAAACGTGCCAACAAGTCCTTAAAGCCAAGAACAATAAAGAATGAAGCAACATTAGATCAAGTTCTGTTTGGCATCTCCAGAGGAGGGTTAATGGAAAGAACACAATGATCTTCCTGCCTTAGACAGCAAAAAAGTCACAAAAATAAACAATAATTTAATTAAGACAAGCGATACTGCAAAACAAGTCAGATCTTTCAGTTTCAGATGTTTCTCTCAATGCTTAACACATATAATATAGAACAAAACAAGAATATAACATTTTTTTATTCTGGCAGTAAAACAATACAATATGATTACAGATCATAGTGTCTCTGTACAGCTAGTTATAATATATAATATATTAAATAAATGGCTGTTAAGGCCAGAGCACAGACGAGAAAGAGTATGTGGTATTTAGTATAATTTTTTTATCTAATTATGAGACTATGTGAATCTCTTGCACGTTTACTTTGTTTTTATAGTAGCTGTACTTTGTCTCCAGTGTGGCTGGGCAGCAGGGAATTAAGTTTCAGCCCCCCTTACTTTTGGGTCTTGGCGTGTAACTCCTTAAACAAAATTGACTATGTAGAGCTCTGTGGCAGCTTTCTGGCAAAGCTATGGCACGGCTAATAAAATCCACCTGATTGTCTGCCACCATTACAAACACTCTGTTGCATGCAAAATCAAACAAACTTTGTAGAAGACCAAACCGACATGAAAAGTACAGGTTCTCGAGGCAATCTGGACCCAGGGGTTATGTCAGGCACCTCATTGAGCACCTGAGAGCTTCTGAATGACTCACCACTGAGAAGTCCTCCGCGCTGCACTCCGCACCACGGTAACGGCAGGATAGCAGCATGTCCTTGATGTCGTGACCTGTCCGGTCGTAGAACTCACGCATGTTGAACGGGCGTGGCCTGAAGTTGTGGAAATCGGCTTTCACCTTCAGCGTCTCCAGGACGCTCTCCTCCACCAGATGCGTGTCCCGAATCTCGTACCTGAGAGGGGAGAGAGGCATAATCATTTCAAAGTGACTGGACAGTTTTAGTTCTCAGAGGAACACAGGCACTTCCCAAAGCCATGTTGGTTATTTCTTTGTTGAAACTTGGGATATTGCATTTTTAAAGTACCCATAGTGTGTATTTGCATCTATGAGTTTGTGCATGTTTATGCCCTATAATGGACTGGCATCCTTTCCATAGTGTTCCCTGCCTAATGTCTTGTGATGGACTGGCACCCTGGACATAGTGTCCCATGCCTTGCTTCCTGATGGATTGACATCCTGTCCAGAGTGTCTCCTGCCACATGGCCTGTGATGGACTGGCATCTTGTCCATAGTGTCCCCTGCCTTATATCTTGTGATGGACTGGTACCCTGGACAATGTGTCCCATGCCTTGTGCCCTGTGATGGACTAGCATCCCGTCCATAGTGTCCCCTGCCACATGGCCTGTGATGGACTGGCATCCCGTCCATAGTGTCCCCTGCCTAATGCCTTATGCTGCCTGGGACAAGCTCTAAGCTCACAGATCATTTACTGGAGAAGCAGTCAGAAGATGTAGACAGACAATGAACCGAGTAAAATGATTGGAGGAATAAACAGAATAAATAGCAATAAAGAGCTCTGTAAATATTTGTTTGGTATGCGAATCACTCTGGTCAGGAAGGGAAACACAAGATGCTGACAAGGAGCAGGTGGCTGGTTGATAGGGATTCCCTCTTCAGGGTTATGGGGACAGGGCGGAACGCGGGCCAGAATGAGGCAGAGAAGAAACACAAATCCAAATTTAGGTCTGTGCGTCAGGGATAAACAAATCACGACAGGATGGGATCTGGGATCAGGGCCGGTGTGCTGGTGGTGAAGGGTAAGGAGGCAAACATTTATAGTTACCGATGCCACTAGGAGCAAGGTGGACTGTATTGGACTGTATCGGCACAATATCCCTGTCACCTAACCTCACTGCCCACCTCACACGTGGAAATCCAGATTTTCAGTTATATTCAGCCTTCCATCTTCCATAGCCAATTATCCAGTAAATGGTCTCAGTCAAGTTGGAGCCTATTCCAGCAAGCACAGGGGCCATCACGATAGTAACCAAACCCAGTGCTAGGCATGGTTGATTATGTAAGTGAGCTATATGATCAGCAGACATCACCAGCAAGAAGATGTTGATCTTTCCATCACATTTGCCTTGTTTTTGCCCAGAGCAAGTGGAACAGTAAGAATCTAACACCACCCTGTTTAGTTCATTTTGGCCTTTCCCCCCAAATATACAACTTCCAAAGTGTTTTTTTAATAAGGCAGCCATTTAAATGAAAATACATTATACCTTCATTACACGGTAAATACCTTTCAGCACTGTAGTGTATCTATTTAAAGGCTTTGGCTGCTGCAGTCCACAGACATGCAGTTAGGCTAATTGGTGACTCTAAATTGGCTTTAACGTGTGATGCTCTTTGTATGTGTTCTCCAACCGTGTGCCATGAGCTGCCTGGGATAGACTTCAGGCCCACTCGCGACCCTGACCAGGATAATCAGGTAGAAGATGGATGTACAGAAGGGTGGTAATCGTGGAGATGTATTATTTCCCATAAAATGTTGAACGCCACGCACATTTCAAGTACAAGCATTAAACCTCTATGTTTTATTTTATCCACATTGGACACTGAGGAAGAATAATGAAAAAGAGAAGATAAAAAAGGAATCCTTTAATGGAGAGACGGATAAAGCTTAGGAGTTTTCTGGGTGCCGTTATATCAGCCATAATTCATGTTGTTTAATATCATCTCATAAAATGGCCCGAGGTCTTAAAAGGGCGATTTACATGGCATTAAAATTAGAGATGCGACTTATCTTTGTATTTCTAATGAAAATTAAACTAGCCAGACCAGCAGGAATCTTCGGTGTAAATAATATGAGTTTTGTCTCATACTGTACATCTGAAATGTTCTTTCAACAGAAGACCTTCCAGTGAGGCTTATCCTGCAAACTTCCAGTGAGGCTTATCCTGCAAACTTCCAGTGAGGTTTATCATGCAAACTTCTAGTGAGGTTTATCACTGGAAGAATGCAAGAAGAGCAGATAAGGCCCTTTAAATGGAAAAGATGGGCACCTTAGTGCCAGTGAACGATATGTGTGATTCTGGATGTCCAGGAAATTGGCCAGTTCATTGATTCATGGCAAAGCTATACATGAATGAATCATATGGCAAAGCCAGAGGAAGTCCTGTGGGGCTGTTTGAACATGGTTTGGTCACACGCTGAAGTGGAGTGCTTTTCTTTGTCTCTCCTTCAGGAAAATCCCTTACAGGCAATCCCAGAATCCACTGCATTCTTTGACTTCTTCATAGAACTTTTTATATCACTCTGTTGTTACATCTGCTACTTACTGCTTGACACATTTTCTTCTGACGGCTATGTACATAATATTTCTTTCGTAATGGAATATGTCATTCTGAGTAATCGAAATGCTGTTTGGCCGTGTTCAATACTTATTTTAATCAAAGCTCTCCTCTCACAGGCCAATTCATCCGTCTGATCAGCTCCAAATATGCAAAAAAGATTAAGTTCAGCCCACGAACAGACTCTTCCAGGACACCAAACTGGACTGAAAATTAGCAGTATGAATGTACCACATGCATATAGATCCAATAACCACTTATTGATTTTGGGATGGTACTGGGCAGGGCACAAGCTGAACAGGATGCCAGTTCATTCCAGCTCAATTAGACTGTGAGAATCTCTGGTTCCCCTGAGTCTCATCTCTCTTTGAGCTGTCGGAGAAAAGTAGAGCATTATGGGAAACTGCATATGGACAACACACAAACTCCACGCAACAGAGCCAGAGTACTGACCCTATGACCTGATGTCGGGTAACAGCGTGGTCGTCTGAGTCATTGCCCGGCCCACAAATGCAACATCTAACTAATGCTCTCAGATCCTGAAGATAGGAGAGCGAATGAGGCACCAGGTTAGCTGGTGTGGCTGGACAAGCTAACTAGTAAAAACACAACAAATAATCACACCTCGTGCCACTTGGGGAAGTACCACCTGAACCCAGGGGTATGAAACCCCCTCCAAAAGCCAGGTGGCACGCTCCCTGCTCTTTTCATACCTGGGACACTTCTGCAACCTTGAATGTACATTAAGGTAGATTTTTCCAAACGAAGGGCTGAGACTGGGTAAGGGAGAATTAATAGGAGTCAGTTTCTTGGAAGTGAATTATTTCACCCTGGCATCTCACCCCCCCCCCCTAATATTTCTGTTATTGGTACTATTCATGCTGTCGCATGGCTGGAACCCTCGATTACATAATCACTTTGGAATGCTGGCTTATCATAATTCTTCCATCTTGGACTGCAAGTTTGTCCAGCCCAGCGAGACCCCTTGAAACCATAACTCTGCTGAACCCCACATGGGCACCCCCCCCATAATCTCCAATAGGACAAATATCATTCCAACCTTTGAAGGAAAGTTCCAAGCACTCTAGTACAATGGCTGTTGTTCTGTTTACCATCTTTGTATATAACTTGGTGATTTGCTATAATTACCATACCACTGTTTTCATTTGTATAACACAGTTTGCATTTACTGGGGGTCTTGTGCATGATATATTGAAATATTTATATGCTAAGTTTGCTAACACATCTGCCCCATTGGCCTGGAACAGAGGGTAATTACATCGAGTTCCTGCTTTTATCCAAAGCAATAATTTTAATGCCATTTTTAAACTTAATATTTTTAGACGAGCCAAATCAATTACCTTATCTCAAGGGTACTACAAGTGGGGCCTCTTCAGGGATGTGAACCAACGTCCTCCAGGTTAAGAGCATCACGTCGTTACCTCGCGTAACTGCTGCCCCTCAGTGTTAGGTCATGCTAATTACTCTGAATCTGGTATGCTGCCAGGTAACTTAAATGGCAAAGGATATTTACATTTTACTTTGCTCATACTGATTTGTACTGTAAAGATTATAATTCTGTTCCCCAGCAAAATAAAATTAAAAATCCCTTTGACCATAATTTTTTCAGTTTAATAACAAATGATATCCATTCAAAATACTTTGAATTTATTTCATCTGGTCTAGAAAGTGGGAAAATAATTGGAGAATGAAACTACAGGTCAGCCTGATCACTTATTCATGAGCGTGTTAGATGCCGGTTTGTAACAGCAGAATAGCTAATTTTTATCTTCACATGTCTCTGTTTTCCCTTTTATCCTTGGTCCATTGTTCTAAGCGGGGCTCCTTCCAGCATTTTAACGATGTGCCCGGGGGCCTCTCTGGTCACTAGTCCTCAAAAATCGAAGGGAACCCAAAAAAAAAAACCCCATTGCTGACACACAGATCAAAGCAAATGTCTTTGCATGGAATTCAAAGGAATATTCTGGGAGGGTCGAGGATGGCAGTTACATCCATGATTTGGTGAAGGGGCCATCCTCAGGAATTTTAATCAAACAAACACATAAACAGATACAGCCAGCTATAGGCTGGCAATGTTGGATACGCTCATCATTAAAGCAATTTCTGAGTTAAATGCTTGCTTGAGTAAAGATGCAGTAACAGCAGGTTACTGACGATTCTATTTTCTAAATGTTTTGCATACATAATAAGCATCAAATTAACAATCATTCTCTGGCCAATGCGGTTCATACTCACTGATCCTTCAAAGCTTCTGATTTGCTGTACATGCGCTCCTCTGCTCTACCCACTGTCTGTAAGGGGCGGCTCCCAACTGTCATCTAAATCTGACCAGCACACTCTTTCAACGGACCACATGCTTCAGTCATATCCTATACTCAGCAAAACCGCTCATTATCCTCTCTCTTACAGTGAGATGTTACTTGAGAGTTGGGCTAAATGACACTTTGAAGCCATGCAGTGAGTGTAAACACTATGCAATGTCAATCAATGCCTGGGAGCCAATAGAAAGTCCTGTATTTGACGGTGCACTATAATCTGACTCCCACATGGCTCAACGCCTCACTTCTCCCATTTTTATTTTTTTTTGCTGACTGTGAGATATTTTATCTCCCTACACAGGACTCTCGGTGCTGCCACGCTAGACCACTGGCCTGGCAGCGCTGTGAGATTTATGCATCCCGCAGTGTTCCCGCTATAGCAGCATAATTGCTATGGTGATTCCCCAGAGCACCTCCCACAACACTAGTGCGGGCTGTGATCCTGGCCCTGAAAAGACAGGCCACCGTGGCCCACCGGGTTGTGGCTTTGTCTTTAAACAGGGCGGAGGGGGCCATCATGAGTTCGAGATGCCTGATTGTTGGCTGTGAGCAGGGGGAGGGGGGACCAGATACCCAGGCATCGAGTCTAGTTCAGCTGGAAATCACAGCTCTCAGCACCTGGCCCCTGCTCTCAGGGCCTGTCCGCGTGAGGAGCAGCTTTAACAAAGGCCGGCTGGGCCAACAGCGGGGGGGCAGCTGAAATATCGTGGCTCAAGAGTGCAAATCTGACACGTGATGAGAGTGAAAAATATCTGGGTAGATATCATCTGTCCATCTAACTTACTGCCGCCACCACGTCATTAAACTAAAGGTAAATTAAAGCTATATTTTTATTATTTCTGTAACTGAAGACACCAAAGAACATTTGGCAGGGAAGTTTCTACACCATCCCTACACATCAGAGTGAACGAGTATTACAAAAATTCGGCCAAAGACATTTTTTTACTGTCTGTCTAAACTAATACCCACATCATTGCATAATTTCCTTAGCCGAAGCGTTGTGTGCATGCGGCCTTCCGTCTCATAAATTCTAACCTCAAAATGAAAAAGGTGCAAACACACAACCGAGAGTCTTGCATGTGTTTGTCGTAGGCATGCTCACTCAGCCAGTAAAAAGCAGGCAGGCATTTACGGTCTAACGCTCTGGCATGTCACGCATCCCCACTGAAGCACTGCGCTACGGTGGAGGCAACATGACTGAAAACACCGCCGTGAGGGCTGAGCTCTCAAACTCACGAGAGCCAATTGAAGAGGACGTTTGGAATTAGTACGTCACAATCCCACGTTAGTTCACCTCTTCCAGTCTCACTTCATTGACCCAAAATGAGGCAGACAGTGCCGGCATTGTGTTCGCTGTCCTGAATGCTACCCACTGCATCACTTTATATTGCTACTTCACTCTGTCACATGTAATTTTCCTACCTCATGCTACAGGTAAATGTATTTTTTAGTTGTTAGATCTTATGTGTTTTTAGATATCTCGTAGTTGTTAGTATTTGCTACTTAGTATTTATTGTACTGTAATTTGGCACTGCTCTGGTAATTGCCTGCTGTCTATAGGGAAGGCATTCAAGTAAGAATCCATTGCGCTTTGTACATATGACAATAAAACTTTGAACCCTGAATCTTTCAAAAAGAACATGATGTTCTAGCACCTTTTGGACTTTCCCACCTGTTCACTTGATTTTCTAATGCAACACCATCCTGATTCAGGGTGGGGAGAGGCTTGGCAGGCTAATCGTGCATTCCATTATCCTCAGAAATCGGAATCCGAGTCGGATTCTGAGTTTCGAGGCCGGAAGTGACGACATGCGCGCTCCCGTTTCTCCAAAAATCCGAGAAGTATCTCAGAGCAGTCCAGAGTACCCCGAGTTTCGGTTTCAAGATGGCAAGTGGTGCTGTGATATTTTACACTTTAGTGCTGTTTGAGTCAACTTCGTAAGCTGTGTACACCGTACAGCGTTACTGTAGTCCATAGATGTGCTGCTACGGTGAACGGCATGGAGCCGTCCGTGCTCCGAAAGAGCTGGTGCAAGAGCCACTTTCTCTGAGGCTTGGATCCGAGTTCGGCAAGTGGAACGCATCCGACTCGGTTTTCCCCGAGTTTTTAGCGGATGTGACGTTATTCCGAGTCCCGCCCTTCGAGGATAAGGGAACGCTCGAGAAGCCTCCGTGCCGTGCTCACTAACTTGAGCCTTGGCCTCAGCAGAACAGTCACATGCCTGCGGTCCCAAGAGCAAGGCCTTAACCCCCCCCAGCCCCCCAGCTCCAGGGACACCAAGCAATGAGACCAAGAAGGGGTAGGCCAAGGGAGGGATTCTGATGTACTTCTGAAAATAAAGGATTATTGTTATTTGAACGGCTTCATTGAACGGGACCCTTTCTCTTTCCCATATTACACCTTAAGACACAAAGCGACTGCAAGCTATCAAAGACAGCAGTACCCTGAACTCACAGTTCTCCTTTGCAAATTATGTGAGCCGTACCTGCACCGAAACTCTGCCTGTGTTACCACCATCTGATTGGTCAAAATGCATGGGGATACCACTGATCTGCATTGATATGCATGGGTTACCTGATGGAAAACAGGACATATTCTATATATTATTTATTACTAGTAGTGCTAACATAATATGGGGATTCTCACAGGCATGTTAACGGAACATAGTAAATTATGAAATACACTATGTGAACAGTAAATAAGTGTCACTTTTGGTCACTCTGCAAACCTGGCAACGCCTTTAATGAGCCGACCCTTCTGCAGTAGAAAACCATGCTGTAACTAGTCTCTTTTCGAGGTACAGGTTGGGCATAGCTTGGTTCCTGTATGCCGGTGGAAAGACACCATTGGTCATTCCCGAGGAGCTGCGGACAACGGAAGCTTTGGGGACACTGGATACTTTGGCCTTCAATGAGATACCGTCTGCAGAAAATGTGAGGATTCTTTAATATTGTTTCACTGCGACTCCCTGAAGAGTTCTAGGAATGGCCGTTGGGGAAAAAGAACTTGCGATTAGATTACTGGCCATGGCATTTTAAGTCTTGAATGATGGCTTAGCAAACGGAGAAATAAAGACATAACCTCAATAGCTAGGGAAACATTTGTTCCCGTGGGAGGGAACAAAAATGTGTTCTGTCTGGCAGGGAGCTGGGAGGGAGCAAAAAGATGGACCCACTCTGGGTCCCCAAGGACTGGATTGGGAAACACTGCTGTATAGGATCATACATAAAAAAATAGATCTTTTTCCAGAGAGACTCTAAGAGGTTTCTCTAAGCGGTTATTGAGCCCCAAACTCATAGCAACAATTCCTTTAATCCGCCAACAGCATTTTAAAAATTACAGTCACTTTCACTTGCAATGAACTTTAAACATCTCATTGTTTGGGTGTTTGTATCAGATGAGCTGGGAATCTCATATAAAATTACTATAGATAAACAGTGAAGAGACAGAAGCCTGAAAGCCATCCATGCTCAAGTGCTGTTTATCTTAACACCTGAAATTCACATCGATTAGCACAAAAATCTCCCTGGGATGCTACCATACAATGAACAATCAACACACTAAGGGGTAAATAATTTCATTGCTGTTATGGCTAGGAGACTATTTGGGGGGATCCAAAGCCTCACTGTCCGCTAGACCTGCTTCTTCCCTTTCCCTCTTTCTCTGAAACCTTAAAATAGCTCCTCTCCATCTGTATTCTTATCACCTTAGCGGGAATAAAGTGCACATCTCAGTTACGTTTTTATCCCCGCTATTAATAGCCGCGCCACCTCCGTCGACCCTTTCCCGCATTTATCGTTCTTTTTTCTTTTTATTCCCCTCCGCTTCAGACTCAGACGCCGCACACCCAGAAACGAAAGCCCCAGACAACCCTGCGTTACAAGTCGGATCCAAGCGCTCGGCGCGCATCACACAACTACTATCAAAAGGAAAGCTTGCGGCTACATCGCCCCAGCGCCGTAATGCTCCAGCTCCGCTGTCGAGCGCGGAGAGCAGACGCTTTCCCTCTGCCTCCCTTCTCGCTGGAGAGGAGGGAGTAACAGTACGACGGGCGGCAGTCGGTTTTCCGCGACAGATGGGGCTGGCAGTGGCGACAGCCTTCCGACGACGGAGTTCTCATGGGCAAAGTTTTAAAAGAAAGGAAAAAAAAATAACCATTTGGTCCTGCAACAGTTAGTCGCCTTTTGATATATAAAAGGGGAAGGGGGGGGGCGGGGGGGGGCGCGGGGTCCGCAGACAAAAAAGAGGCAATTTAGCGGCTTCTCCTAAGCCCCGCGATAAACAAGCTTTTATCCCCGCGTAATTAGCGCCGTCTGTGAAATCTCGCAGTTCAGCCGATAATCTGCCCCGTCACGACCCCCACCCCCTCCAGCCGCATCCCGGAGACTGTGTCAGCCACCAGAGGAACACAGGGAGGCAGCAAGAGGCAGCAGATCAAGCCCTCTGTGATATTACTGCCTCAGGGGCAGCGCTACACTCTCTGAAGCTATGGGGGCGCCTGTGTGATTCAGGCAACTTAGGGTTTTAATGCATAAAGTCTGTGCTGTACAGAGCAGCAGGGAACTATCTAAAGCAGCCAGTCGCTCAGTTCTCTCTGTTCACAGTGGACCTTCCATCCATGATGGGGGAGCAGGGAATCTACATTCTACGACTGGAAACGGTGTGGCGCTCAGGCCGTATCACTTGCCAATCGCATGTGATTTCTGACAAGTCGGGGGGAAATGGTGGGACACGTTTATTTATTAATTTCTTGCTCGTCTCGGGAATTGCTCCCGGATGGAGCGACACGTACGCACATCCCCACACGAGCGAAACAAAAGCAGGCAGAGGACAGCAGGCAGGTTTCAGCAGAGTCAGCGACGGCGCCGTCAGGCAGCCTGGTTGCCTTGGGTTACTGCATATGCACAGGGCTGCATGCTCTTCCACCCCCCCACCCCCCCACACACACACTTGTTAAGGAGATATACATGCATTAAGTCACATCTAACTCTGACTGGACTGTCACAGCACCATATCACTTTAGCTACACACTGACGGTTGACTCTGGGGCAGGATTATACCCACACATCACCCCCCTTCTCGTTACTGGATAGATCCATCACGGAGTAAGGACTAACATCGCTTTGTTTAAGCACGTACAAACAGTACAGTCATTTAACTGACATGTTTATGAGCCCGCAGCAGTTTTTATATTTTATGTTAAACCATTCTCTGTCACATACCTGATTCAAAACAACTGGGTTTTATAATGGGAAGCGTTCTCCCCAGAGAGCTCCTGCAGTATATTTAGGGTAACCGATGGCTATGTGACCTTCGGTTGTTTTGTAGTGTTGCCTAAGACCACCAGGGTTGGGGGTTCAAAGACCCACTCCTGCCTCCAGGAAATGCCTGTGGGTGGACGGGATTCCTGTTGTGGGTGTTCAGTGCTCCCTGTAACCCTATACAGCAGTATTTCCCAGTCCGGTCCTCGGGGACCTCACAGCCGGTCCATGTGTTTGCTCCCTCCCACAAAAACGAGGACTGCCTGTGGGTTCTGGGGGACCAGATTGTGAAACACTGCTGTACAGGATAAGAGTTTGTAAGATGGGTGGATGAATCTTACCTTTACCAGCCTACCAACCCCCATCAGTGGTGGTGCCAGGTCTGGGACTGGGAAAACCTTCAGTCCCCCCCCTCCTCTTTTTCAGCCAAACCAACAATGGCTCAAGACCAAATAAGGAGGGACCCCCCGCCTTCCCACTAATGGTAAGTGTACTTATGACTGTTTAATATATATTCCAAGTCAGGCTGTCGGGGGCCCAAAGCTTAGAATGCTCCATGGATCGATATGCTAAAAATGTCCACAAGAGCACGAAGCACTAAAGTGCTCAGTCTGCTTCTTACAACGTACTTGAAATCCACGGAACTCTTCCCTTTGTTCGACCTTGGTTCGTCGTTTGGTCTACTGTACATACGGGCTAAAAACCGAGATGCTGGGAAAAAGAAGATGGGCATATAGTCTCCCCCCAACATTTTGCTAATTAGGATAAAGTCACTTCTGTCCATCTGTCCAACTCTGGACTCGTGACAAGTGACGAAAACGACAAGGGAGCGTCGGTTATTATTTTTTTTAATGCGCCAATTACTTCCCCGTAGGATGAGAAGATGCTGGCTGGATGGAGAGAATGCCCCCCCCCGCGGGTCTACAGCCTGTTCCGCTTTCGGTGATGGCCACACGTGCGCTACCAGTCTGTGTCTCCCTGAGAGGCGCCCCCGCTGACTAACTGACCTGCAGAAAGACAAAAGCTGATTGGCGAAATGAAATTACCATTTTGATGAGATGTGATCCCCCCCCCCTCATTTTCCATTCGTTTCAGGTATAAGGAAGGTATCTCTTGATATTAGTTTGCAGGGTATGCGTATGTATAGATGTATAGATTTTCCAAAACCTCTAAAACCTTCTTCAAAAGTTCATCTCATCTACTGAAAAGGCATTTTTAAACTCACTAAATATGACAAAGACCTAAGGGGAATTGAATTTACATATCTAAGTACTAGCACTCTCTCTCTCTCTCTCTCTCTCTCTCTCTATGGGTGTGTGTGTGTGTGTGTATATATATATATATATATATATATATTCACACACACAAACATAGTACTGGCCAAAAGTCACAGAAATTGTTTAAATGATCATGCTAATGTAATACTATGATCTGTCAGAATGTGTCAGCTTGGCCATTTCAGGACCTGTCCTAAACTCCTTTGTTTGGCTAATGAATACCCCATTATACAATTATTGATTGAGCTGATGGAGATATGTCACAAATTGATAGAATGACTGAAGTGCCCCTAAGGAGGAGGGGTTTGGGAACCAAAGTGCAGTTTATCTAGCTATCCAACAAGATGGAGAAATGTGTTGTTTATCTTGAATTGTGTTAACTGTTAATTTGCATATGCATTATTTTATTTTATTCATTTCTTTTTTTGGAGCAAATGTCCAATCACTGCTGAGATAAATAGCGTATATATATATAGATGTGCGAATTTAAGTTGCCAACCTGCCGACCTTAAACAAATTTAAAGGAAGCTGTAAAGCAATCATTCATTAATAAATTGTGGAAATATCAAAGAACAAAGAAAAAACAGAAGGATATTTATTTATTGTTACAGACTAATGTTATTAATAGCCTACAATTACTAGGGAAATAAAAAGTCTGTTAATGAAAACAACCTCCGAACTGGGTCCAATTAGAAAAACAAGGGAGCGGTCATGTATGAAATTCACCCTAATGCAACACTTCAAAGAGTTCTGATGCAAAACCAAAGGTCACTTTCTCAACAGTGAACCAATTATCATTGTTTCTCATAATTATTTGAAAATTAACGGTATTAGAATCAACTCCCTGCTGGCCCAAACTGCCAGCAGTCAAGTATGAAGGGCAGAGCGGAGGAAAGAGTAACACCCGCTAATTTAACACCCAGTTTTAGAAAGTTCCGCTTCTGCGAGCCTGTCCCGGGGAACAGAAAAACACATCAGTCACTTATCTCGCAAAACTTTCTTCATAGCCTTTAATAAGCTCCAGAAATTTGTACTGAATACCACTGAAAATGCAATCCTCCCTTGAACTGCAAATGACTTGGTTTCTGAAATAAGTGATTTACTTGGAAATTAGCAAAAACCTGAGATCTCGATTTCCATTTGATCAAGAGTCCTTGATCCGATTAATCGCAGATTAATAGCTGCTTCTGAAACGAATTCAAACCCGATTAACGTTTTGCAGCCAAGGAGCAAAGATTGGGCGCGAAGTGACATCAAAGACTAAAGTTTAAAGGCACACTGCAGTTCAGCTGTTACGCTGCTCACTTTTGATTTCCACGTTTGTTTAGAAACTGCATCATCTACTGACAATCATTTAATCACCAGACCAGGATTCAGTGGCATCTCCTTGACAGAATTTAAATCAGCATTTTCCTCTACTCCACAGTTATATTGTAACTTGCTGGTCTGTGTCTGAAAGTCTAAAATGTTTCTGAGATAAACAAACCAAATGAATAAGTAACAATCTTTGGGTTTTAAATTATGAACCAATGTTCAAACGTGAAAAGTTGTGAGACTACAGAGTTCATTTATCTTGCTATATTATTTTTGTCCTTATTTAATTTTTATTTTATGTTATCTGTCTTCGTGTTGGTTTTTTAATTTTTGATACAATCCAGGGAACTGTTGGAAAAAGGCATTTCACTGCACACGCCTACAGTGTGTTTCTGTATGTGACAAATAAAACTCGAAACATACACCCTGTAGCAAATTTCGTCATCCGGGTCACAGCACCCAATACAGTTTCCTCCACATTGTACCACTGCATCGTTTGCTTGGACTTGTTCGCTTCAACCCGAAGCGTAACGCAGCCCACTCACCTCCCGTTCAGAAGCGCCAGGAGCTCCCCGGCGTGGTAAAGGTCGTTGCGCGTCACCCGGCTGAAGCGGAAGGAGTTCAGGTTGCAGAAGGTGACAGTGGGGAAGATCATGGTCGAGATCAACACCTCGTCCAGTTTGGTGACATGTGGGTACTCTAAGTAGAACTGTACGCGGTCCACACATACGCAGATGAGGAAGCTCAGTGAGCCCAAGAAGAACATAATCCACAGACATCGCTTCACGCAGATGCGCTGGTAGCTGAACATGTGCGAGATGCCGTGCAGCGTGGATCTGCTGGCGAAAACTTCAATGGGAACCGGCTGCTTGCAGTCCATCTCCTCCGACTCCACTTTGATGTCCATGGTGGCGGCCGACTCGGACACGAAAGGCTAAAGGAACAAGAGGAAATCGGAGACAGAGGATCCAAAGTCGCGAAGTGCTGCCCACACCCCTTCCCTCGGTGCAGAAGCTTTTCACCGCTTAATATAATACTCTACAAATTAAGAAGGCGCCTTGGTGAAGTCCGCGGATCTTTTTTTCTGAGCATCACTACGATTTCTTGGCGTGTATCTACTCGAACCAGTTTTTAAAAATCATTGGAAAACTTGATCAGATCCGGAGATGACGGCTTCTGGTTCTGCCATAGCAAGTTTTAGTTGATCTTGCCGTCTTAGGGCAAAACACTGGTGTTTCCTTGGGTTCTGTACTCACATACCGTAATGAAGTCTTTTTCCAGTCACTCGCAATCCACAATTCAAACGAAACGAAATGAATGCCAGGTACTACCAGGAACACTTGTGCCAAAACAGTGATGCATGAAAATATAACATTTCTGGAGCGGTAACGAGAAGTAATTCCTTAAAACAAGCACTTTTCTTCAGTTCGATTTCGTCTAATTACCAAACGAACGTCGTTTCTCTCAGTACATCCGACACTCCAAATATGCGCGACGTTGAACTGGTTGAAATTCCCCACCTGTGCAGAAGTGAAATATGTCACTCAAATATGTTTTTTTTATAATGATATTAAATATTCTTGGGTCTGGTGCCAATTTGCACAAACTCAGATCGGATTCACGAAGCCGGGAAAAGGATGAAAAGCGGGTATCTGTATAAATCCCTATATTCCACCTTAGGATGATTTAGCGTAAATAAAAGCGCAGCACAGTTGTCTCGGCGGCAGGTGATTGTTATGTTCAGTCCACCACGGCGCTTATAATCCAAGTGCCATTTAGCCAAAAAAGGGGGGGAAAACACAATCCACCAGGAACAATCCTCCGTGGAAATCGGCTGGGATGGTATCGTACCTTCTTGCAACCAATCAGCCTGGTTTCACGCCAGCGGGAGAGCAATGCGTTTGGAGGTTTGTGGTTTTTTTTGTTGTTGTTTAATTCGTAGAGGGGACAGATAGTGTGTTGTTCCCCTCCCTCCCGCCCTTTCCCACAAAAATAAATCAAGATTCAGTGGTTGGTGTGCCGCTGCTCTGATGACGGCTTCTGGCGTCCTGCGCGTCTGTAAATCGCTCTGTCGATGTCTGCAGAAAAGCTGCGGCTGAAAAAGAGGGGCTGCCGCACGCTTCTAGCTGCTCTTCAGCTTCTGCTGCTTACGGGTGACGCTTGTCAGCGAGAGTAAGGGGTGGAGGTGCTGGGGAGGAGGGGGAGGAGGAGGAGGAGGAGGAGGGGGGGGGGGGGGGGGGGGGGGAAAAAAGGCGGGAGGGGGGGGGGGAGGGGGAAGGGGGGGGGGGCGGGGGGGGGCGGGTCGTGAAAAAAGGGGGAGGGGG
>JAODKM010000118.1:2771771-2799994 GCA_026780845.1 Petrocephalus sullivani | reverse complement strand
CGACCTGTTTTATTAGGTCATTAATGTATATTTAGCATGTCAGCGATGCTTCATCAGACGTTTTATTAGGTTATTAAAAGACTCCCTCCTCCTCACTTTCTCTTGCAGAGGAGCTACACTTCTTTCATCCTGACCAGCTTCGTCCCGCTGTTCTTCAATCCCCTTCTGCTTCTTCTGTCCTTGCTTTGCCGTCACCTCGCCTTCCTGCTTGGCCAGCTTCTATCCTCACCTCCTCTTCTCACACCATGCCTCCATCTTTATCATCTATAGCGCACCTTGGTGGGCAATGTCCATTGTTCAAGGTCTCTTCGAATTCATCTTTCGTTTTGCTCCCTGAGCCCCTGTTGGTCTTCAAGGCCTTCCATTTCCCCACAAAGGAGTCCAGCTGCTGTCCCCAATCAGATCTTGAAGTACCTACTGATGTGGAAACATCCATGTGCTGAGCAAACCCTAAATGACAGCCTATCAGGATGATATTTTGCATATATTTATTACTACCAGCAGAGAAACAAATGAGGGGGTGAGAGTTGACATTTCCCATACAAAAATTCCATCAGGAGGCAGCAGTGCCTTATGGGCAGATTTCCTCCATGCAGACTGTTCACTCGGGCAGAAAGAGCCCCTATAGCTGGCTTACCCATCCTTTTCATATTCCACTTCACCCCAGTGGTGGGGAGGACAGTCTGCCCCCTTGTTGGAGCAATTAGTGACTGCCAGCCACATTCAGTTGGTCATTGTAGTGGTCAAATGTGAAGACACCAATGTTAGCAAAGGTCCACATGGTCTCAATCGCCCCCTGCTGGTGCGTGCCAGATTCCACATAGGTCATTCTGTCATAGTACACATAAAGATACTTTGTATACATAGAGCATTCACTTACAATAATGTAATTTTAGTAATAAAAACTAGTTTGATACTTCTACCCAAAACAACTTAGAATATAAAAGCATGCAAAAATATATATTTGCATGCCTA
Source organism: Petrocephalus sullivani (assembly GCA_026780845.1). Lineage (NCBI taxonomy): Eukaryota > Metazoa > Chordata > Actinopteri > Osteoglossiformes > Mormyridae > Petrocephalus > Petrocephalus sullivani. The sequence goes on along the minus strand of JAODKM010000118.1, from coordinate 2,799,019 downwards.
CTGGGATTCAAAGTTATAACATTTGCATTGTTAGCATAATACTCTACTGGATGAGCTACAGGAATTAAAATACAGAGCTAATTGTAAACCTTACATGTGGGCTATGCTTTATTCCAGGGATGGGTAATCATATCCAGAATGGGCCGTTGGGTTTAAGCTGCAACTCCCTAATTAGATTACTAATTACAGGACTGATTGGCTAAAGAGTCGTTAGACCTGGGTTTGAACAGCTGACCAAAATGTCATCCCGAAAACCTGCATACACACCTGCCCTTTCCGGAAAAGATTGCCCAGCCCTGCTTTATATAACTTTATCGAACCTTTCTGTTGGATGATGGTCTGAATTTTGAACTCATTAACAAACAAAAAACATGGAATTTCATACTCTTCATTCTTTGCTGGACCTACTGGAATCTTTAGTATCACTAGCATGCTGCTGTACCCAGGAGGGCCTCCAGTTCTGCCTATCAGTATGTTGGTCTGAATCTGTATTTGTGGCTCCTTTTCAATGTTGGGTCTCCCAGGTTGACAAGCTGGAGATCAGCCTTGAATCAAAATGCTCTTACCCCTGACATTTGGAGTAAGGTTGTATATTTTTTTCTTCTGGTGAAAAAAAATAAAATAACTTAATCTATTCAGAGAGCATTTCTGCAAAAAAAAAATCTTGGGTCATTTAAAGGAATGCTGGAGTAATTTACATTTTTTGTGAGCAAATATTTTGTGCTGGCTAACGTCCTATGAATGCAATCTCCACACAGCTCGTGTAGTTCTGCTAAGGCACCAAGATGAACATCAGAAGCAGCAGGGCAGGTCTGGAGGCTCCTGTGGTTCCTTTAGATGACTTTACCCTGTAGGATTGTACTTGCTGCCACTGGTCATAAATATTAAGAATTTGTAAGCTACTGTCCTTATGGTGGACTAAGGAGTCAAAAAATGCCAAAGGGATGAGTCATTACATCCACTCTCCTTGAAGTCCTCTGAAATTTCTTTAACTCATGACCCAGTGCATCGCACTACTCTGTACAAGTAAAAGCAAACTAACCTATTCTCTTTCCGATACTGATTAGCACTACTGCTGCTTAACTTGTGATTTGCAAACCTGAGATTCTAGACCTTACTGCCCATATGCATTGCTTCTTCTAAACACAGAATGTGTGAATGCACAAGAAATCTTTATTTTAGCAAAGCGATCGCTGGTTGTGATTTAACAAGGGTTTTATAATGGAAATGTGACATTTCTAGAATTTCATGAGGGCTTCAGATATTTTCACATTCTAACAAGCATGGTCTATTATTAATGGATTTGTACTCAACAAATAATAAGTGCCTATGAAAACAGTGCTTGGCTTTCAAAGGCACAACGTAACCACAAATGGCTTATTGGCTGTTTATTTCAGCGTGTGTGTATGTGCTCATCAGAGAGCAGGGCTGGAAGGATTTTTTTTCCACTACGCAGATTTTGACATTTACATAGTACCATTGCAATGCAGAAATAATAACAGTAATAAAGATAAGAAAATAACTTACAATAATGCAAATTTTACTCAGAACTGTATTCAGTGCAGTTTCATAATCTTTATACATCTCCAGTTAATCATGGAACACACCAAGCCGATTTTTGGCCCTCGAAAGCTGTCGGTGAGAGTCAGTGACTCCCTGTTACACCGGTGTGTGCGGCACAGTTGAATGACTTGGTGCCATTTTGGCCGATTTGGCATGTCGAATGTCGAAGCAATCTGCTCAAAATGAGTTCTCTGATTGGGTTGAATGTCAACCTCCAGCTCTAGTCAGGACAGAGCAATCCAGCCCAAATTTCCACAGTTGAAGGGAGCGTTAATCTGCTGTTAATCAGATCGTTCGTCTGCCTTGGTCGACAATTTTTTTTTTGCTGTTGGCTTGGTGTGCGCCCAGCTTTAATTTACACCCTTAAACACTGTGTGCGGGACGGGGCATGATGGCCTTGAGCGTGGAGTCTAGGACAAAGGAAGGGGCGTAGGACAGCGGGATCCACACCAGCTTGGCGTCCCACCCGGCACTATAACGGGTCCGGGGGTACCGAGCCATCAGGGCGTGCTCCATGCAGTCCGTCACCTTACTCAGGTCCGGGTCACACAAGCTGTTCATCATCAGCCGCTGAATCTTGATGTCTAAAGATTCAAGGCCAGGTGGTGAGATGTAGGGGAAGAAGAAAGTGTGGATAAAGAAGAGAGCATTCTTTCTAAATCACACCCATTACACTGGCTAATATGGACTGATGGAACATCCCTTTCCCTTCCTAAGCTGTCCCCTGCCTCATGCCCTGCGCTTTCAGGGATAGGAGCCAGCCTCAACATGACCCTGCTCTGGATAAGTGGCCATGGGTGACGGATGAATGGAATAAAAAGTATCTTTAGATAAAAAAAAAAGCTGCAGGTAAGTGAGTAAATACAACTGCTATCAAACTAATTCTTCATCCTGAGTTTAAAGGGGGAGCTCCATCAAAGGAAAAAGGACCCTGAAGCACACTCACAGCTTTGGAAGTACTTTTCTCCGTAGCTCTCTCGCACCTCGGGGCTCAGCTGGCCCCAGAGGCGGTGCAGTTCCCTTTCCAGGGGCTCCAGGCTGGTCACGGCTGTCTTGAAGAACCCCGGCTCAATGATACACACCTTGACACCAAAGTAGTGGATATCCCTCCTGGAAAAGTCAAATATGGATTTCCCAACCTGACCAATAATACAACCGGATATTTAATCTCATCTATATTAGTAGGTCATTAAAACAGAAGACCTCTTTCGAGCATAAACATCCAAAGCCTGCCTTTTGGCTATATCAAAAAATATAAGATTACTGTTCATCAGACGAGTCCAAAAGGTCAATATAGTAAAAGCTGAGATTCTTCCCCTGTTAACTTTAAGTATCAGACACACGCTGGCAGCTATGCTTGTTTACCCATTACTGTTAAACCAGGCCGGACCAGACCAGACACTGATGCTTTTTTTAACGGAGCCTAAGAGCATGCAAGTCAAAGCATGTGAGAGCTGATAGAAAATCACGTTTTTGTTTTGTTGCAAAATAAGAAGTTGCCAGTATAGGGATGTAGCTACAAGGACAGGTTCTCTGGGTTAGTTGTCCTTGTTGGGAAAATTTGCCTGGAAGCCATCCCTCGGGAAGACAGACTATACATAAACAGGAAACAAAGAAACAGACACAGACTTTACGAATGGGAATGTAAATTACCTGAGGCAATCGGAGAAGCACTCCACCCCGAACTTGGACACGCAGTACCCGCCGCCATTGGCGCCGACCCTGCCCAGGACGGACGCCACGTTGACCAGGCGGCCGCGGGCCCGCTTCACCAGCGGCAGGAAGGCCAGCGTCACCTCGACGACGCCCATCAGGTTGACTCGCAGCGTGCTGTGGAAGTCCTCGACCTGCATCCACTCCGTGGGGCCCATGGGGATGGAGCGCCCCGCGTTGTTAACCAGGCCCCACAGACCTACGAGACGAAGCCTGCGGTTCAGTCCCGCTCACCAGAAGCTTGTGGGGTCAATCAGGGCATTTCTGTTTTACAACCTATGGGTCTTAATGGGGTATTACATGCAGGAGCTGGGGGCAGATTATCTTCTCTGCTGGTATGACAGGCCAGACTTAATAAGCTTATTCATTGCATTTTCCCCAAGATGGGGCCCCCAATTTTGCCAGGGCCTTAGGCCACAGCCTAGAATAGCTAATGAATTATTCCAAATATATAATAATAATAATATTTATTATTATGATCCAAATACACTATTAGCATTCATACAACAACTAGCAGAATTAGTCAAAGTAGTACAATACATATTGTATATATAAAGCATTTCTTCACAAAATTAGAAGGTGGCACAAGTTCCTAGTAGTGTAGTGGAAGTTTGGTCCTTAGATTGATTTAGTCATCAGCAGAAAAAATCCTGTGTTATATCATTTTAAATATCCACACTAGCAATCAGTCATTTGCAGTACACTGGTCTCATCTTGTTCTCATCTCTTGCAGATATAAATGTACTGCCAGAGATGAAGGACACGGACCCCACGGTTAGTGGTTCGCGCCCCAGTGGGACCCCTGCTGCAGGAAGCATGAGCAGGAAACTGGCCCCGAATCATTCTGGCTGGATAAATAGGCCCCATTAGCCATAACTGTGCCGTCCCCTCACCCTTGTCCCCGACCTCCTCCTGGGCCCACTCCACGGCGCGCCGCACGGACTCGCCGTCCGTCACGTCCAACAGGCACGTCCTGAGGTTGGGCCCAGCGGTTCGGCGCAGCTCCCGGGCCCCCGTCTCCGTCAGGCAGCCGGCCAGCACCCGGAACCCGCGGCGCTCCAGCCGCCTGCACAGCAGGTTCCCGAAGCCCGAGTCGCAGCCGGTGACGAAGACGTGCTTCTGCTCGATGCCCGAGACCACCAGGCGGTCCCTCCACAGCCAACACAGCGCGCAGACGACCGAGGCCGCTGCCAGCCCGTACATCCAGGCGGCCTCCATGCTGTCCGCACAGCAAGCAGCAAGCGTACACACTCATTACGTCTGAACATACATCACACATACACACAGTGTGGCTAAGACAGGGCAAGCCCTGTATCTCTGTGTGCCTGGGATGTGTCCATAAAACCGACAGGCAGACATAGATCGGAACATGAGGTCAGCCATTTTTTCCAGTGCCCCGGAGTAGTTTTTGTTTTTTTATGTAATACTATACTAACTACTTTTATCAAATGGGTCAGCTACATATTTTCAATATGCGTTCCATGAGCTCTGTTTGAGCAATTAGCCACACTTATGTGTACATACTCGTCCTCTGTGGCGCAGCGTGAGCAGGATGAGGCTACAATACCACATGTGGCCACATGATGGAGCCCTCGGTTCAGGGAATACATTTATGACTAGGGGTGGGCAGTCTTATACGCAGAGGGCTGGTGTGTATGCAGGTTTTCGGAATTACCTTTAGATCAGCTGTTCAAACCCAGGTGCGAGGACTCTTCAGCCAATCAGTTCTCTAATTATTAAACTAATTAGGGATGTTGGTGGTGAAAACCCGCATACACAACAGCCCTTTCTGCCCACCCCTGATTTATGACACTGGGTAGCATAGTGAAAGCTCTGCGTGTACCACGGTCCCTTCACATCATCAGTTCTGGCGGTTTGAATAGCATCCATTCTCTGGGTGCAGGGATGCATGTCCTCTGTGTACTGGGTGATCTTGGATAGACAGCCCGAAAACATATGATTAGGTGAATTTGTGTTTCTAAAGTGCTTATTGGTGGGTGTTCAGTGCTCTGTAAAGTGGTAAATCTAAGAGGCAGCCCTGTCTGGGATAGACAACTCTGACCAGGATAAAACAGATATGGTATTTCAAGTTGACCTAGAATGAATGAAAGAAAAACCCAATATTCTATTACACCTATCAAAAGGTATTACAAATAGGTTTTAACCCTCTGGGGTCTAGGGGTAGAAAACACTTTCACTGACTGGGGCATGATCACACATTTCTTTAAAAATAATGAACAAATGGCAATATATATTTGTTTTGGCAACACAGAGATATATAGTGGTCACTTTGGGCGGAGCTTATTGGTCGATTGACATATCAGTACGTCCCCTTCCTCCCCCAGCCCCACCCCAGGGTGTGTTGTGTTTCATTGTTTTATTTTGAGGAAATTAAGTGATTTTAAAACATTATTTTTAAGGGGTTTATATGCTTTTAAAACATTTATTTAATTATATTTTAAGGGAATTACATGCTTTAAATAGACACAAATGTCTATTTATATTCTTGTTAAGTTTACTTTATCTAGCTTTACTGTGTAACTTTTTAAATTATTGTTTTTGTCTCCGTTACTGTTATTGTGTTATTGTAAGTGTGTGTCTCTGCTGCTCTTATATGTACTGCCGTAACAATGCAAATTGTTGACTAATAAAGGATTCTTATCTTAAAAACTTTTATTTTATTAGAGGGCTTATGTACTTTTAAAACATGTGTTTTTATTAGTCGTAAGGAATTATATGCTTTTGAAACATTCGTTTTATTAGAGTAATTACATGCTTTTAAAACATTCGCGTGCTTTTAAAACATTTGTTTTAAACGGAAGGAATACAGGAGCGTCGGATCATGGCGATCTCTGTCAGGAATAAAGAGCAGTTTAAACAAGAAAAAATATCTTTAATTACCTTTATTTAAAGACGATGTCGAGTGCCGTAAGCGTCGTTTATGAAGAGACTTATAGCCAGCATATATTCGCTAGGCTACGAGGTAGGCAGCGCAGCGTCCAGACGTCCTCACAGCTCGAGACAAAATGATCACTGAACCCCAGCGCCGACCGAGGACGCGCAGGGGGTGGAGCATTCAATGCGCATGTGCACAGCGGCGCGCAATATGGCGGCGCCCATTATCCATAATGTGTTTGTGAGGGGTGTATTCAGAGCGCATGCGCCCAGCAATGTTTTAAGTATTAAGTAAGGGCTTTTTTTACTAGTCTTAAAACGAGCATTAAGGGACTATTCAAAGGTGTATTAAGTCATTAAATGCTGGTAACAAATGGTTTATTAGTTTAAAGGTATGTAGCGTTTTAAAAGTGTTTTAAACATTTTTCACTAAAAATATACTAATGCTCTATTTTAAATAGTTATTATTATGGGGTAAAAGGGGGGTGGACTGGCTCAGGCATTCTGATGATAACCGGTAAAACAGGCATTGTCTTGCCAACCGAGATTCTTATCTTATAGCGCAGACACAACGCCGAGGGGTGGGGGGTGTCAGCATGCGGTTTTTCCAGCAGCATGGCCAGCGATCTATGCAACGCGATGATTTTGGAGTTACACACAATTAAACGTTATGTTGTGCTTGTAGCAATTTACGCATCTAAAAGGTAGACGCAAAAATAAAAATATTGTGTTTTCAGCAAAGGCGCACAGTTATCACGACCGGGGCTGATCTTCAGCCCTATGAAAGACATAATACAACAAACAAGAGTCGCACTCCTTTAACCCTAATGTTTTAAGCACGAAAAGGTCTTTTGAATTAATTGTTACTTTAAAGGGGACAATTAACTAGTTATATTTCTGTTGTGTTTGTACATAAGGACAGCCTTTGTTTTTATATGTAAACATTTGTTCGCCGGTCTTATGTGAAATCCCCAGCGTTTTAAGCCCTGTCATTTCTAATAAAATGGAGCGTTTCTTAACGGTCAATGTGCCTCATAAAGAGCGACCTAAAATACGGCGTAAAATGCGGCGTATGGTGGTCAATTTTAGAGTCAAAGGTGACATTACTGTAATGTTTTTCTCTATGTCCTAAATGAAATGACCATTATGTATTACACCCAGTTCGATGTGCTGTGAAGTTATTTAAACTACGCCTGTTTTTTTTCCATTTCCTTTCGTAATTGTTCTATCTTGGGCCAAACCGCACATCCATGCGTTTGGTTGTTTTAATTAAATGAGGATGAAAAGCGGTCTGTCCATCTCACAATACGTGATCAATGCGTGACGATACACGACATCCATGCCCAGAATCACGCAATCACGGTCTGCAATAAAATGTGAATATATGCGCAGTATCTAACCTGTGGAAGTGTACATTACACATGCGCAACACAAAGGGATGAACTTAATACGTAATAAAGAAGTGCCAGAAAATGTGGTTTCGTGGACGCATGCTTGATGAATGTGCGCATGCGTAGTAGTGGAGGGTACGTTTTTGGTAGGGAGTACATTTTTTGTAGTGACACAGATTACCTGCATTATGTTGCGCTCGATTATCCGAGGTGCGACACGTCACAACCGACCAATTTCCCGTTCGAGCTACACAACTCGGAACAAACATTGCTGCCTCCACGAACACGCTGTTATTGTCGTGATCTGAGCATGAAAGCTCATGGAAAGACATGTATTACTTCACATAAAAGACCGCGTGCGATTACAGTCATAACTAGTAATACATTTAACAATATAAACATTTTGAAATTTCTATAAAAGAGAGAAGCAGTAAAGCACATATTATTGACTGTGTAAGCTGCCATGTTGAAATGACGTCACGGGGAATCCCGTATAAATCCGACTTCAACCTGGAAAAGGGGCGTGTTTCTGACAAGAAGGGACATTTTTGTCCAAGTTGCGACTTAATTGGAAAGAGGTAAACAAACGCAGGATTAAAACAGGCCCTTTTCAGACCGAACGCGGCATGCGCTGCGCTCCGAAACCCATTGTTTCCTATGGCGTGATCCTACCGAGGGTTGCGGGGGGCCCCGGAGCCTGTCCCAGAGGCTGCAGGCACAAGGCAGGGAAGGTTTAATACGGTTTTCCCTAATGCTTCGAGGCACGTTCTGTTCTCATTTTTGGGTCTCTGTGTTATTTTCCATGACCTTTTGTCATGCGGTGGGGCATGGGTTTCTCTGCATGCCCTGGGATCATTTACTTTTGTCTTATATAAATACCCTATTTTGTAGCCCCCTTCATCCCCAGGCTTTTAATACCATATGATATTCACAGCTCTTATCTTGCTTCATGATGCTTTTCTTAATCTGGTTAAATTCAACCCATGATGCTGTTGGCAAATCTCCGTCATCCATCAGCAACAATCCTGAGCATTCTTTGTAATATCCAATAAAATAAGACTTCTAGATCTGATGTCCTAATGAACGTTCTCACAGGGTGCAGCCACGGTAACAGCGGCAGAGGTCCGAAGATGACAAACATTAAAGAAAGCCCGCAAGATATGCTAGGATTAGCCTCTTATGAAACACAACAAGACCCTGGAGCTAAGATGAAAGGTTACAGAGGGTCATTATTTCCAGGACAACTCAAAAACCACAGTTCTACAGCCATAAGCTTCTTGGGGCCAAAAACATATTACTAGCATCTAGGATTATAAGCATATAAAGAAATGCAGAGCATGGCCACTCACACACCAATAATGATTAAAGGTTATTATCGACACACAACAGCATCCTCGGCATTTAACCCATAATGTGACAGCAGTGGGCAGCCAATTCAGCACCCAGGATTGGCACTTTGCTGGTCAGGGAACTGAACCAGCAACCTCCTGGCTACAAGTAAACTTCTCTAGTCATTAGGCCACCACTGCACCAACCATCCAGCATTTCACCCATCCAATCCTATTCTATAGCCCAGAAGACAAAATAAAAATAAACATGCAGCCTGAGAGCAAAAACACAAATAAACATGAATGGCAAAAACGTCTACGGCTTCAGTACTTTACACAAGTATGATTACTTAAGACTGTTCGCTAATGATTTGAAAAAACAGCACAGCAGGTTAGGGCTCTGTTCCCATCTCCTGGAGGTTGCAGGTTCAATTCCATGGCTGGGGGAATACTCATATCAACACCGGGGCCATGATTAACCCCAACTGCTCTAGACACTGGAGGGGGGCTGCTTCCTGATCCTCATTTGCATGACGCTCCATTTGCACACAGAGTGACCTCTGCTAATTTTTACAGATGTTTACAGGGTCACGTACAGCTTGTCCACTGCAAGAGAAATTAAAATGAAATAGTATTTTAAGGGAAAAATCGGTTGCTAAATGGTAAGAGCTTCGTGGATGACGCTCCATGGGTTGCAACCTAACCGTCTGAGGCTATGCTACCTAGGTGAAACCAATCGGAAGGAAATGACCAGCCTGGAATTAGTTTGAGTATTTAGTTACACTTAGCAAGCTGTAATTTCATTTTTTCTCCTATTTGACTCAGGTCACAGTAACATAATAAAATGACAGAGAAAGCCCAGCACACGACCAACGCCTTGTTTTGTACATAAGTCCAAAGGCATGAAGATGGATCCAATAGCATATAATTGGTATTTATTCTCTCTTGTACCACAGTGAACAAAATTAAAAGCATCAATTTAGCGAAATAGCCGTGAGTCCGAGTGAGGAGAGAGGTGGCAGCATTGAGCACTCAGGACTCGATCCGAAGATGAAATAAAGGGCATTGCTGTAGACGTAAGTAACATGTTGACAGATACACGTGTAGTCGCCAACCGGTTTCTTGGATGGACCAGAACGAATTTCAGTTTTCCCCATAACCAATACTGATTAATCAATATTGATTAATAATCAGAAATCGAGTTGGTGCTATTCGAGTAGTTTCTGGTAACAAATCACATAGATAAAAGGACATATGTTCCTTATCTGTATACATATGCATATCATAAATTAAATAAAATGAAAATATAAGCGAAACGCACGTTAAAGAAACGTAACATTTGCATATGCATTTGGCCTATATTATTTCCTAACGCTTTAGAACCAGTAATTCTTATTAGTGGAACCCGACGATACTGACGGATCGACTACGGGGAACAGAAATGAGCGCGGCATCGCTGGCCGCTCCTTGCTGCTTCGGCTGAATGAGACATGATCGGCAGTGCAGGTCGGTGGTTTTGTTTCCGTAAGGGAGATGTATGGAAGCCCTCACAGTACCTGGCCATTACTGATTACTCTCCTCCGGTTTCAGAAATGGGGCATAACGAGGAATGAGGAATAACAGGTTTTCCCGGAGATGCGCATCTTTTCTCCCGGTCACGCGCGCGCGTGCACACACACACACACACACACGCACGCACGCATCCATATATAATGTTTGTGTGTGTGACATATGCATGTCTTGTCTTACTTTCACCGCAATAACTGAAGGTAAATTAAAACGAAACTAGAACTAGCCATTTTCAGAAAATAAAAACAAAACTATGTACATTCTAAACTGAAATTGAAAACTAAAAATTAAAAATAAATAAAATTTTGAAAACAGCTCAGCTCATGACAACTAAACAGCGCACTGCCATCTAAACCACAATTAATTTCTGGAAATAAAAAGCGTACCTTTTTCTTTTCCTTCACTGTTTCAAATGGAATACACTTTGATCTCCCCTAAGTATCCCCCCTTGAGTCTTGATTTGTTTCCAGTAGCTTCTCTGTCTATAGCTATGCGAGACAAAACTGTTATTTATAATCGGCGGTGTGCGCCTGCGTGCCCAGGGGGACAGTTTGATAATCAAAACAAGTGTGTGGGGAGGGTGCAGAGTCCAAAGTCAGATCTATTCATTCATTTCGAAGTGTTTCAATTTTCCAGATGCTGCGTGGCTAAAAGCAACGCATTTCTGGGTCTCGCCTACCGAACTGTGCTTTCATTAGTCTCAGGTGAATCGATCCAGCCCATATGCAAACGTGCATGATAAACAGCAAGGGTGTTTGTGCGCGGGTTTTTCCAAAAACACATTTCAGCAGAAGGTTAGTAAAACAGGACAGCAATCCTTTAGAAGTTACAATTCAGAATATAAAGTATATGACTGACAACAATCTATGGTAGATTTTAATTAGCCGTGAGTATAGGGAATTTTAACCAATGCTTTAACAAGCACAATAAACAATGGTTCTATATATATTTCGACTAATCCAAGCTGGCTAGCTGGATTAGGCTTGTAGCCTTTATTGTTAAAATGGCATATGAATCATGGCTAAAAACCTCACACTGCTAGACTTATGAACTAAGAGGAATGGGTCTGGTTATTACAAGCCCATGAAGGCAGTGGGGCACGTTACCAAAAAGTGGTCAGCATCTTCTGCAAATTTTCCAACAGCTTTGTCTTCCAGATAAAAAAAAAAAACGTACCCAAAACGTAAAATCTCCCGTCCTATCTACTTTTCATGGTTATGTACTACCCGGAAAGCGATTTTCAAGGCGAACAACGATATAACTGCAGTTTTATAACCCCAGCACACCGGCGTGGCATAGCTCTACTGGTCGAATGATCCTTTAGGTAATTAAGTATTACATCATGTTTGCAAAACACGCATTTAAACACGCAGTACTGAGCGCCCATTACAACTTGCATCACCTGGTAATAAATTCTGGTGCTTGAACCAGCAGTAGATCTGTTACTAAATAAATGCAGCCGTTATGAAATTGGTATTTTAATTGCCCTTTAGAAAACCATATATAACTTGAGAGAAAGCCATACAAAACAAATCATGTAGAACATTATAATGTCAGGAAGAGGTGGCTTTAATTGGGCTTTATGGTTGCTAATGATTGTTGGATTACCTTGGCAAAATCACAACAAGATGTTAAGCAAGTAAATATTTCAGTGGAAACACATTTTATTTCTCAGGCATCAGTAGGCTGGCTGTCCTCTGCCTTGTGCTACTTTGAATAGGCTCACATGACTCCTGCACTGGAATGACAGAATATACATGGATGAATGGAGGGAAACTGACCATAATTCACATAAAACAACACTGGTTTCAGCAAGGGTGCATGTACAATACACTGATCATTTCAGCCTGGCACAGGTGAAGGGAAAGCCTGTTTGCATATGCAGAGTCCTAAGGGGGTTTTACTGATGCTACACAGCATAGATACATGCAGCTGAAGGAACACAGAGACCACTGACAATCATAACCCCAAATACACACAACAAGTACTCAACCTGCCAGCCCAGGCCAAAGCCCTCACACATAATGAGCAGAATACAGGTGCGACACATAAGGACAATCAAGGTAGTGCAATTACCAATTAAGAGACACACTAAGGCAGGGGTTGGCAGAAAGGGCCGTTGTTTATGCGGGTTTTCGCTGCAACTCCCTAATTAGGTTGCTAATTAGAGGAGTTATTGGCCGAAGAGTCCTCACACCTGGGTTTGAACAGCTGATCTAAAAGTCATCCCGAAAACCTGGATACACACCTGCCCTTTGTACCAGTCAAAACTGTTCCTACACATGCTGAAATTTACATTGAAATTCTACTCACCTATGGCCCTTGCATGCTCGTCCCACACATATTCTTTGTTCTAGTCTCTTATTGCCTTCCTCACACGTTTAGAGGCAATTTTTAAATGATGTCGCCTGTGTGCAGTCTGTGTGTACTTTTGTGGGCTGTTTTCCACCACTATCAGCACGATGCAAATTGGACTTTGATGAATGGAAATGTTTTTTGAATACTCCAAAAAAGGGTGACTCCGATCTGCCAGTTTTGTCTAAGTGAACATTGTTTAAAGTTGTTCCAAATCAGCAATCGATTTAGCAAATGAATTTTAGCAAGTGAGAGTTTTGTTCCAAGAATAGGGTGTTTTATATAGTGTTTTAGCAATTCAGAAAAAACTGAAATATTTATTTTAAAAGTTTACAAGCTTTGCAGCAACCATCCAATATATCAATGTATTTTTGACTCAACCACTAGCATACCATGTTCTGCTAATCAACAGTGCATTGACATTTTTTAACTAATTAAACTATTTAATTAAGAGAGCTAGAGTGAAATTTATTTTAAAAGTTGGGAATGTACCACTAATACTGAGGGGAAATTTTGCAAGCATCAAGTTATGTGCATTAGTCTGGGTCTTTTGAGGTGGACCCTTCTATTACTTCTTTTTGTAACATTTTAAATATTTTCATTTTAATATTTTTGGAGCTAGGCCCCGGAAATGTGCTATAGAATAATTATGACCCCCCCTCCCCCAAGGGAGAAGTATAGTGTACAAAATTGTAAACAAAACAAAACAAAACTTTTCAACTATTTTAAGAATCTGGATATTACTATTTTTAGAAAAAAATACTACTGTTTTTAATTTTTACAAAAACGTTAATGGTTTTTATTTTCAGACATGTTACACAAGCCATACATTCATTCTGCTCCAGCACAAATCCCCCAGATAATCTTGTGGAAAAATCCCATTCGGAGATAAAGCCTGGGTTATGGCAGCATGGGGGGGCAGTTAGTAATTCAGCTCAGGAAAAAGCTTATTGCCAGCCTTCCTACGTCACGAAAACCTACCACAGAACCAAAAAGTAATTTGTGTCCTAGCACACGGGATTCATTCTGGCACAACATCCTGGACAGGGAGTAACCTGAGGCGAGCTGTCAGTCAATGCCCTGGCCACACCCCCTGCTGTGAGTCAGCCTATCAGGAGAGGTGGGTGTGGCTAAGATGAGGCAGCCTGCAGGTGACCCTTGTGCACATACTCCAGCGCCGTGGCGATGGTGCGCATGTCCATCTCGATGCTGCGAGCCCAGTTCTCCACGTCACCAATCTCCTGTACAACACAGATGTAGAGACGCAAATTTCATACCCAAGCACCTCCAAAAAAGCTAAATCATTTTCTCTTCTCAGGGTAGGCACCCTCCAAGACTCCAGTCCAGGGAAAGGCAACCCTGGTCCTGGAGTGCTAGTATTCAGCAGGTAACCTAATGAGTTGCTATCTGCCTGAGATGGTGTGGTTCATCAGAGACCAGGTAGTATTGCAAACCTGCTGGATACAAGCATTTCAGGATCAGGACTTCCCACGCCTGCTCAATCCCCTACCATATAGGACAAATTCATATACAGTTACATTTGCTTACTGGTGGAATTGGGATAAAATTTGGTGGGATTGCAGTATACTTCCCATCGCTGTCTGGTTCATCCCACATGCCACAGATTCTTGCAGAAGTTCCCAGAGGATTAAATCAGGCACGACAATCCTATCCACTGCGGCCTCCAGAACCTAATTTTGCACACCACTACTTAGTGATGCTAGTTGACATCTAAAGCAGGGTACTTGTGAATGTAACTGCTACTGAACCAAAGTCCTGTATTTGGCAATAAAACATCTAGGCTACACTTTATCCAACTGTCTAACAGCTACGAATGAGTGCCTGTCAATACACCATGTGGCACACTAGAGGGCAGTAAAGAGACATTTCTACATCATAGACCGCACAGGCGCACAGGTGCTGCTCAGAGATTTCCTTTACAGTCTTAAATTTCCATGGGATAATTTTTGTACAAAAACAAGCCTGTAAATGCTGAGAATATATGACAAAAATATCCCTTGTGCATAAACCCTGGTGACTCACTTGTCTGTGTAGTAACTGATACAGCACAGCCGACTGAGCTCATGGTTACTGAGAGAGCAAGGCAGGCCGGTGGGCAGCCTTTAATGTGCCACCATGAGTCAGAGTCACGCTTCGTCTCGACAGCCCCCCCCATTCACCAGCTGCGACAGGTGCTCCCTGGTGTGTCACATCTGCCAGGAAATGGTGACAACAGAAGCGATGACAGGGATGGGGTTACGCCTGAGAGTCTGCGGGGTCTGTCACCTGGTGCCGGAGGGCAGACTCCATGCCACTTTGCACTATGCACTAAGATGACCAGCTCAATTCAGGCAGTCTGGCTATATATCTAGCGGGAGCAGCGCAGGTTAAGGGTCTGGGCCTAGACCACAACTCCAGGCCACCTGGGACTGTTAGATGCTGTTAGATTAGGAGTCCTTAGTATTTATCGCTATGCTACCAGCGTTTCCCAATCCAGAACCCATAGCCGGTCAACGTGAGCTGAAAGTGAGCAAAAACGTGGAGTGTCTGAGGGTCCCCAAGGAGCGGACTGGGGAGCATGGGGCTGACCTATGATGCACCCCACCCAGGGAGAGGGCCAGGCCTCTGCCCTGTACCACCTGGGACAGGCTCCACCTCCCTGTGACCCTGAACAGAATTCATGTGCAGCTTATTAAGCATACAACTAGCCTTTTTTACATTTAGCAATAAATCAGCCTGCATTTAACCAGATTACTCATACACAGAAATACACATTTAAAATACATTTAAAGAAGGAGAACAGCTGGAATGTAACCTGACATACACATGTAGCACACATAACATTAACATACAGCACTGTGCAAAATCTTAGCAAGTCCTGCAAAATTATGTTTAAATTATATTCATGTTGGTGCTAAACTATGATTTTATGTTTATCAAAGTATGTCAGCTTAACAATTTCAAAACCACCCCAGTATTTGCAGCAACCATCCAATATATCAATGTTTTTTTGACTCAGCCACTAGCATACCATGTTCCGCTAATCTACAGTGCATTGACTTTTTTTTAAACTTATTAAACAAATTGATTAAGAGAGCTAGTGGTGAAATGTAATGAATACATGGCATGACTGAGGTGCCCCTGAGGAGAGGTTTGGGACCTGAAGTGGTGGTGTTCTAGCCAGCCAGCAAGACGTCAGTGACTTTTGGGAAAGCTGAAGATACCCCTGGTAGTTGTTATAGCATTACTTTTAATTTGCAAATGCTAAAATGTTACATAGTGTTTTTGTTCTGAGCAAATATACACTTGCTACCCAGATAAATAGCTTTACACATTTTCTTTGACTGCCGAAGCCTTTTGCAAAGTACTGTATTTAATTTGAGGGATTTTCCAGGGTACTTGCTTCATATAAAAGGCTATATAAAGCTATTTACAATATTTTATAAATATACCAGCACGTTTATGGCATATGGAGTGTTCTATTCTGTCCGAAGGTGACTGTGGGGCTCGGTTCCAGTGCTATTGAAACAGATTGAAGAAATTCCTCTGGACCCATGCAGATCCGGATCGGGGAGGCTGTCTACCTCCCAGGGTGGAGAAGACCAAGTGGAGCTTGTGAGTCAGTGTCCGCGGGGGCCCAGAGACACCTGATAGCCTGGATCACTGGCACTCTTTTGATCTACTGGGGCGTCGCCACATCTCTGGGATGTCCCAGGGAACTACTCACCGCCACATCACCAGCAGCCCGCTTACTCCCAGGCCGTTTTATAACGGCAAGCGACACCCCTAACAAAGCAGCGGCTGTTACAAATCGGCTCCGGTCAACTGGCCGTGTGAAAACGGGGCCAGGAACAGTCAGGGCAGCTAATCAGATGCTAACTGATTAAGTATCTGCCAAAGGTGCTTAAGTTTGTCTAAGTAGTCTTGTGGTTAGTCATAGCCCGTGACTGACGGTGAAAATACCGCAGGACATCACGTGTTTCTTACTTGGTTTATCTTGGCTACGGCGTTTTAAAAATTAGTTGATCATTATTATTGTTCAAAGTTTCTCAAAAAAATTATGATGAATAATAATAATAATTTCCACCGACTGGCTTAAGCCGACTGGGAGAAGCTCCAGGCCTTCTCTGCAACCCTGGCCAGGAAAGACATTTGGAAGACGGATGGATGGATGTTGATTCACAAACCCCACCCCAACAAACTGAAAGCTTGTTAAAGGTGGAGAAAAAAACACTAAAATGTTTAAGAACGTACTTAAAACGCAAAGAATTCGGAACCCAAAGCTTATGGGAATTCAGCCCCTGTGGAGGGAGCTGCACAGCAGAGATAGGGGGATCCACATACCTTGAGGGCCTGGTTGAAGCCCTCCACCATGCTGATCCACTGTGCCGTCTGCTTGGCGAACTGGCCAGCCTGCACCTGCAGGGTCTTCACCTCGTGGTCCAGCTTCCGCTGGTTGACATAGGCCTGGGCCACCCTGGGGCGGGAAAGACACACGCCGAGTCTCGACAGCTGCCGACGCGTTTACAAAGGCACGAGAAGTCTGCAAGTGTCTCAGAGAGCCAAAAGGTAAAGCACACTCACGAACGCACAGACGTAAAGCGTAATTAACAAGCTGTGTCAGCTGTGCCTGCCGGAGTGGCAACGTTTGCAGACTGGGGAGTCCAAGGCCCGTGTGATCCAGCTATTAATACACCTGGAGCAACAGCATGAAAATAACCCTGACATTAAAACAGCAACAGTACTCCCAGTCAGATTGCTCACCGGGTTCTTGGACGAGCCCCTCGTTAAAATAATCAATATTAAGTATTAATCACATGACCTCATCATTAATCACGCTGCCGGGCCGCACGGCTGATCAATAAACCAACAAAGTGCTTCCAGTAATGGGACTGCAAGGTCAACTCGAAATAAGGCAGGGGAGAGGCAAGGGCATTTACACATACACGCTAAATTGTATTTTAAGAAAGCCGTCACCAAACGTGTAATTTATGAAAAAGCATCTGGCTGCTTTTAACAGACTGACAAGGCATTCGCAGAATGTGCAGGTGAGAATGTTTGCATTCTAACGCAATTTGACCACTTGTGATCTAATTACACGAGGGCCGTAATTGGATGAGCAGTTACTGAAGATGAGTGGATTGATGGATGGTTGTCAGCAGCCCCTAATGTCTGAGTAGGGTGGTCCTGTTCTTATTGCTAGGTACTTTGCAAGTTTTCACTCTTATCAATGAGCAATAACTGTTTCTGTTTTTAAAAAGCTCTTAATACATACAACCCACCACATAGGAGCTGGTGGAAATGCATGAAGATCTTCCATGAAGAGGACTTCTTAATGGCATCCGGCATGAGCATGGGACACCATATTTTGGACCCTCACATGACTATGATGCAGCCCTTGTGCTCTGCCCTAATAACCAAGCTCTAGATGAGGGGCTGGAACACAGATGGACAGAAAGGTTCATGGAAGTTGGTGCTTGACTATAAAGGGTAGGACTCTGTGATTGTAAGGTCACTGTTTCGAATCCCGTGACTGGCAGAGTGATGTCACGGTTGGCCTCTTGTTCAAGGCATCTAACCCCATTTCCTCCAACAACACCTTCTGAAGTAATTCTCACCTGTATGTCAATTTAGACTAAATCATCTGCTGCAAAAAATGTGAATGAATGTTACTAAGCATGCTTGTGTTGATTACCTCTCATAATGCACCTACATGAATTATGTGTATGCACACTCTACGCATGCCCAGAAGAAGTGCCCCAGGGAGGAAGTCTTATAATGAAAATGCTGAAATAAGAACGTTCCTGTTAAATGTATGTGTTTTTACGACAAACCCGTATTTAAAGGGAAGGGCCCCTGCACACTTGAAACACAGATACCAGCTGCCTGTGGACCACTTCAGACATCCAGTTATTGCCAAAAACTGCAGGTTTTCAGCAGTCCTATTGCTACAGTCCTTGGCCATCAGCTAGATCAGAAATACAAATGGAAAGCAGGTCCAAGCCGCAAGCTGCTATCAGACCCAGAGTGAGGTCATCTGGGATTCTGCTTCTATCCTACAACTGAGTGTGTTTATTGCACCTCAGACGTCCTTCACAGGAGTGGGAAGCCGCATCACATTCTGCCACACATTCAAGTTGGACACATGGAGTGCCTGTGAGACATGGACCCTGATTAAGCCAATCATGTTAACCCCACCCCCTCCTACCATTTCTATGTAGTGTTACATCATTACACAATTTCAACGGGGCTCATGCATTCTCCTTGTGTAAACAGTGTGAGTAATTACATCTGGTATGCCACTCTTCCCAGAATTATGCAGACGATATTTTGCTGACATTTATCAAGTATGTTCAGTATTTCTCTGTACAAAGCCAATTGGAGATCACACAGTCCACCAGCCACCAGCTGAAAGGCCACTTCACCCACTAAGGACCATGGCACATACTCACAATTGCACTTTTAAGATCATAACAGTATAACAAATACAACCACACTGTGGCAAGGAAAACTAGATTTTGGACCATTTGTACGGACTAAACTAATATGATATTTGTGCTGCACCTCACCAGCAGCTTCAAAGTAGCACTCATTAATCCCGACACACGAATCCTCTTCTGAAGCTTTATACGTTTTTAGCTGCACTACACACTCATCAACTTTTGACAGATGACAGCTGTCTGTGGATTTGGTGTCGTTACACATTTGATGTGGTACAGATGAAGACGTTAAAAAGAGCAAGAATCCATAAAGCTTTTTGTCCAAAGAATAACAGAGAAATGACTCTGCAGCAAAGCATGTAGGACTGGCGAGCGAGCAGCACAGCGCTGTGCGCTACCTTACCCAACATTGAGGTGGTCCACCAAGGCCTCGGTCAGACAGGTGGCAGCTGCTATTGCATCTCGTCTGCGTCTCTCTGCATAAGGGACGGGAGGGGGGCAACAGCAGTGAATTCAAATTACGTTTTCAAAATTCGCAACTCAGTAATAAAGTGTGCTTTGACGCACAAATGAACCAAGCTTTGGTAGGTTTGTCAACAGTTGACAATCCACTGACTGACTCCCCTACTCATGAGTCGAACACAGTTTCACTAGCTTTGAAAAGCATATGAACCCTTGTGATCTTCACATTTATGTGGGTTCAGGAGACAGTTTTATAGCACAGCTCTACAAGGCCAAATGGTCACCAAGCAAATATAACACAAACATCCAAACTTATATTATGTATGTAGCTGTAATAGATAAGAGATGAACAGATTTGACTTTTGAATTCCAAGTATCTTCCTTATGCCCACATATGTTTAAAGAAAAGTTAAATTGTGTTACATTTTAAATATGCACTACATTATTGTTTATTAATTTATAAAACTGCAGTGACAATTCTGCTGCAGTCTATAGATAAACGCTCATATACTGTGTGCTGTTTTTAAAATAATCTGATTCCAATAGGATTCTTGCCTGCAACTTAATACTGTATAACAAATGAGCCAGATCGAAAATATTAAAATGTGATTTATGGTTTTGCGCTCATAAGTGAGTCTGATTGTCCAACTAACAAAAAACTGTTTTAATTATCTATTGAAAAAGGATGACATTTCTCGAAAAATTAACAGCAAAACAGCAACAACACTTGATTTTATACACGACGCTAACGATGCTGCTAACTAGCTACAATTAAACGGGTCTTTGTGTTCGTACGTCTTCATGTATTACATGCTCTGATGGTTTATTATGTTTCTCACTTATTAACAAAAGAAAAATACAATGAGATTTAAACAAAATACACACATATGTGCACAAATATCCGTATGGAAAGTGCACATAACTTCCTGCAACAAACATGATTGAAGACTGGCAGCCCCATTAGCCATTGAAATATTAAGCCAAGAACGCATCAACCAATCAGCACAGAAAGACGGGGTATGGAGGCGGGCCGAAGGACGCGAACGCGACACACGGTTCGGCGTTTATACAGCGGCTCTAAGAGCGGATTCGCGCGTAATTCGGCGACTATCTTCAGTATCCGTGTTCACGAAAGCGGCCGGCTTTTAACGAATATTAGGCCTCGTAAAAATCACACATACATATAAACGGGTTACCTTGCAGTTCTTTCCGTTCGTTCTGTTTGGCCTGATGCTCTTTTAGTAAGCGAGAAAGCATTTTGCCTTTGTCATTAAATCCCGCTTAAATCAAGGCGAATGTGAAGTTAGCCGGCTAGCTAAAGAATCGGCCGCAGAAGCGCTGCAGCGACCCCTCCGTATGAACCCAGTGCCGCTCTCATGCGGCGCTGTAAGCACTGTATCCCCGGTGAATAACTCACTCCGCTTAAGGAGTCACTTTCCCATCATCTCTGTATCGGATTCACACAACTCGGATTGAGTTCCTATTTCTAGTTCGCATTTTTTATATAGCTATGAATATGATCATACATATATCCAACATTTTGTATTTATATTACAGACAAAGTTCTAGGTTTAGCAAGCCACGTGCACCTGCAAGTAATATTAACAAGCTTTTCTTTTCTAATGATTGTTTAGATGTTTCTTTAGCCTTGCGATATCTCATGTACAGTATTTAACGCCCACGATTTTAACCTCTAACCCATGGTTTCCTATATCCCACAAACCAGAAAAAATCAAGCTACAAACGCAAACAAACCACACTGAGTAACGTGGGAAATTCAGCTTTGCAAAATGTTATCAGTCCCCAAAAGGTTTAACCCTCTTCCCAGTGGTACGCGCACAGTAAGTGATAGCGACATATGTCCCTACCGTGCATTCCCAGATCTACGCCCCTAATGCGATGAAAAAAAGATGGTAAAATATTTTTTTTAAATAACAAAGATTTCATCATTTAAAATGAGATTAACTTCTTTTGGGGTACAGTTTCATAACTAAACATACCTCGACTAAAAAACGAAATAACTGATCCATATGATGAAATTATGTTGTCTGGTACAGGCAAACACAGCTTCTAATACGGGCAGTTAACAAGCGTTCTGAATGAATTATGGACAAGAACGTGACATAACTGCACTCTATATTATTATAAACTGAGACAGTCTCCTCCAATATCAATTATAAACGTTATTTAGATGTAGTCGCACATTAACATACATTTATCGCCTGTCATTTTACTTATGACCTATTATAATTAAAAAGATCAGACATTAATTAATGAAGTAAGCTGCTGATTAAAAAAATAACACATTAAAATCACTCATGGAGGTACATCCAAATGTGTGTTTTTAATCAAAGGACAAAGTCTTGGAGAAAAAAGTATAAATGAAAAGAATACTTTTAAAAAATGTACCATACATACAAAAACATCCATCCATTTTCTGACATATCCTAATCAGGATCATATGGGGTCTGGAGCCTATTCCAGAGGCAAGGCAGGGAAAAACCCAGCATGGAACACTAACCCACTGCAGGACACACTCACACAACTAGGCAATTTATACTAACTCCAATTAGCTTCAGCATTTTTTTTTTTGGATTGTGGGGGGAAACCAGAGTACCTGGAGGAAACCCCATAGCAACATGGGGAGAACATGTAAACTCCACACCCAGAACTTTGGTGAAGACTTGAACCCATGTCCCAGAGGTGTGAGGCATCAGTGCTAACCACTGCACCACCATGCCTAAATGCAAATCAGCAACTTAGAAATGTAGCTACTCCGAACAGCCCTTATCATCATTTAAATGGCCAGTCTTAAGCCATATGATTCCTGTGGTGGGCTCCAAAACCCTGCAACTGTAAACAAAGAAGTGGTTATTTGAATAAAATGGAGTAATGGGTACAGTGCATTGCTGTAGCAGGCTGCATGATAGCACAGTGGGTAGCGCCGTTGCCTCCCTTCCCGCGATAATCCTGAGTTGTGTGCCCTATCCTGTCAATGATAGGCTCCAGCACACCCCCGCCCAACCCTGACTTGGGTGGGAGATTGGGTAATGGATGGATAAGGGACCCAGGAATCTGGAATACGTCCCAGTTCTGGGCAAAGAACCATTAAGGAATCAGATTTATGTGAGGAAGATATATGCACGATTAAAGATCCCGAGAAATGCACAGGCGATGTAGCAGCCTATAAGGTGGGGGGGTGCGGTGCAGACAGAGGCAGTGTTGTCAGAGGGAAAGGGCAGCTCAGATTCATGTAAGCCAGCCATTAATCAATTCATTGATAGTGCTGTGCTTCACTCACAGGCAGAGCTGCAGGGACATGGCATAGACGATAATGCCCACCCCAGCAACGGCCTCTTCGGGCTGCTGCGGTCAGCTAGATGCTGCCTCAGTCTGCAGGCCAATAGAGAGAGACAGAGGAAAGGCTTCAGCCCCAGGCCATCCGTATTGGGAACCAAGGCTCCCAAAGCTGCCACTCCACCAGATGACCTTTATCAACCCACTCCCATTGCACACTGTCTTTCCATTGCTGATATACTGCCCTCTATTTGTTCTGTTCTGTTTTGTAATCATTGTTATTATTATTATTATTGTCATTTTATTTTTATTGATTCTATTTTTGTTCTAATTCATTATTATCTTGTTAAGCTGTTTCACTATTTCTCTTTGTATGACATATTTTGCCAAGCAAAAGTCAAATAAAACTTGATGCTGGCAATTACAGTGGCGGAGATCTGTGTGTGTGTCCTTGTGTGTGTGTGATGATAGCAGGTTCTGGGAGGCGGAGCTAAATCCACGTTAAGTAGCGCAGGTGAAAAAGAAGCTCTCTCTCCTTGATATGTGCATGGACTGCTAATGAGCAGGCGTGGTGGCTGCACTGGCTCTGGCTGCCATTGACGGGAACTCTGTACTCCTGGCCTGGCATCTCCATTGTCCTCCCTCTCCTGGCTCCAGCAGTTCTCTTAAGAGGTCTGGGCTTCCTGCCCAGGCTGACATTAAGGTGTTCCCAATATTTCAAGGCTCTTTATCCTCCTTGGGTCCACGAGACATCTTGCATAATTGAGAGGACACAAATGTATATATATCATTGGTTGTTTTCAAAGTTGCTTTATATTTAGTGGTGAAATCCCCAGGCTAATCAGCAGCCAAGTCATCTAAACCTGCTACCAATCTGTCAGTAAGACCTAGCACTGAAACTATCTGGTACTGGGCTCAGTACCAAAAAGGCTATTCTTCGCTGATTTTGGCCTCTGCTTGACACACAGCTATTTGTGGATCGTTTTAGCTTTGGACAGAAATGTATCATGAATATGAAATGTTATGCTTTATGCAAATGTTTCAGTTACATAGATATAAAACCCAGGGGATATCAAAGTTTGCTGATCCAAGCAGATATTGTCTTCTTTCAATACATTCTTGCTTTAATAAAATCATATTAAAATCTCTTAAACAGTTGCTTCAGGAAACCATGTAATCGCTTGTACATACCAATGTTTACAGAATGATGGACAATTTTTTTTACATCAGTTACTGTCTACCCCAGATACACCATGACCTGCAGCATCATGCTAATTTACTTGCGACGACGACGAAGGGCTTCTGGTGAGCAGGAGTCATTTGTGTTTTCAGCACCCCCTAATATTCCAGCATGGACCAATGAAATACGTGTGGAAGGACAGAAACCCAAAAGGTGTGTTTGTGGAGAGGTGGATAAGACTAATAATGGACTAACCGGCATTGCTGGCAGACTTGCTGTAAAAAGGTGATGCAGAAATCCAGGCCCGGCTTCAGGGGGAGGCCAAGGTGGCCCACCCAATCACAAGGCTGGCCCAATCAGCCTCAATATAGCTTTTTTTTAACATAAAATTGCCCCACCCCCCCCCCCCCAAAAAATCTTCCTTGCCCGCGCTAGAGCCGGACCTGCAGAAATCTCTCCCTCAATGTCTTTCATCTTCCCTCTCTCATCATGGGTTCTGGCCTTCATGCTGTTGGCCCACTTGTGACCTCCTGTGCCTTTCACTGCACCCTGCTCTCCAGCTATTTGCATGGTGCACCATCACAGCTACTGGGGTCTTTGCAATGTGCACAATGCAAAGCAAATCTTCCCCCACCGAAACAGTTCTTATCTCCCGAATGAATTCCGACGGCTACATGCAGCTGCCAGAGAAGAAGCGATTCGTTATTTATAGAAGGCAGGGAGTGCATTCTGGATCACATCTGGGACAACACATTTTAACCATTCTCCTAAAAGGTGTGTCCATATGTGGTGGGAATATTCCAAGCCGGTCCGCTCTTGGCTGACGTCGGAGTTTCCAGTGGATTTGTTTAATTTGGAACATCTTTCTTGTCTGATAAGCAACTTCTGGGCTGCCTTCTTCCGACCCACATCTTTCCCACATCTTCTTAATTAATACAAGGGCGTGGCAGCAGGTTCTGCAACGCTCAGCAGGAAATGGTCAAAGAGACTCAGCAATTCCAGGAGGTCTTTCCTCGTGATCTTCCTAAGGGCCTAACAGAGTGTAAATAATGTGCATGCATTTTAGACCAAATGATCTGCTGTAGAGATTAATAATAAACCGGGTTTTTCCCTTTCAAACCTGTTTATACTTCGGGTGTGCTTAATTTAGCCATTTCAAAAATGATTCTTCAAAATATTATGTGTGATCCTTGAAAGATTCTTTGGTGAATCAGAATTACTAAAATAAAATTATAAACCATGGAATTACAGTATATTAGATCAAGAAACATTCTGAGAGCTATTCTTTCCTGGAAAATGTGAACATTTTGAAATAGTACTATTCCTTTGGGGTAACAGTCAATATAAAGAGACTCTTGGCTAATTTCTTCCACTGTTACAAAATACTTCAAAATGTCAACATGAAGGAGAGGGCATGAAAATGTCAGCATGGGTGGGGTTTGGTTTGTCTTGGCAGCTATGGCAGGGTGCTACTGGGGAGCTGTGATCCGGCTTTGGGGGCAGAGGCCCCACTGACACAGGACAGTTAGTGGCGATTACTGTGAAGTTGCACTGTGAAGCATCCCTGCGATGGCGGCAGGCAGGTGGAGAATGCTGTCGGGAGGCGGTGGCGGGGGTAGTAAGAGACAGCTGTGTGTGTGTGTATGTGTGGGGGGGTGGCTGGGGGAGCAGGAGCAGGAGACAGCAGCTTGGGCGGCCGAGCAGCTGTACCTCAGCTTTCCTCGGGCCGCCGCTGTGTGTCGGTGTGTGTGTGTGTGGGTGTGGTCACATGCATATTACATGGTGGGGACCAAATGTCCCCAAGATGTGATAAAAACCTGTTATTTTACATTACGTTTTGGGGACCATTTTTTGGTGTGTGTGTGTTTGCACATGTGCATGCCCTCTGAAGCTTGGGGCTCCGCTTCGGCTGGAGCATAGGGCACTACAGGATCTAAGGGGCACCTTCTTCTGCTTTAGCTGGACCACCAGTCACCCACAGTGGCATCTATCCAGCAACAGAAAAGGTCACGGGGATTGGCTGAGGATGGGATCCACAGAAGACAAGAGGTAAAAGTCACAAATAAAGTTGGCAGGTCAGAAGGGACGGAAATAGATGACAAACAAGATAGTTATTGATGAAGCTCTGGAGTTGCCTGCAGGACTTCTATCCAGTTACTCCGGGCCAAAAAAACACAGATTTACATGAACATAGACAGGTGAGCTGATTTAACAACTGATGATTGGTCACCTGACTCTTCCTCTGGACTGTGATGGATAACCCCGCCCCCTTACGCTCTTCTCCGTGCCTTTCCTTCTGCAGTTGACCATCAGCAAGTTCCTCTGGTCACTCCCAGAGGCTTCTGGGTCAGCTCTGACTGAGCTGAAGCTTCATTCCAGGTCACCAAACAAACACCCCCCCCCACCACTCTTTTCTTTGTGTTTCTGTACGGGTCCGCACCTGCACCCCGGCTCATTAGAAGATGGTGACCAGTGCTTCTGCATCTCTCCCAAAAAATTTCTCTTTTATTCTCTCCTTTATGGCTTTTCTCTTTTCAGACGCTTCCAAGTATCTGGACAACAGTGCTTGGTATGTTGGCAGCGGCCCCCTGAGTGTTGATGTCAGCTGAGGGAGAAAGACAGCGAGAGAGAGAGAGAGAGAGAGTGAAAGAGAGAGAGAGAGAGAGAGAAAGGGGTGTGGGTCAGTGGGGGAGGAGTGTTGGCTATTCAGAGCACTGCTTCTCTCAGTCACAGAGACAAGGAGTGGAGGGGACCGCACACACACACGCGACACACGGGCAAGCCCCGCACAGCCTCCGGTTCTCAGGCTGCCGAGACAGACAGCGGCATACGACAGAGAGGAAAGCAGCGAGGGGGTGAGACTCTGAGGGGCAGAAGGGGCAGGTTTAAGACTAAAACATCTTCAGAGGAGAGAGGGAGCCGGGAGAGTCGGTGGTACTCTGCAGACAGGAGATCCACAGGAAGGACCGGCCAGCGGCGGTACTCTGCAGACAGGAGATCCACAGGAAGGACCGGCCAGCGGCGGTACTCTGCAGACAGGAGATCCACAGGAAGG
>JAODKM010000118.1:2756985-2771671 GCA_026780845.1 Petrocephalus sullivani | reverse complement strand
ACCAGCCAGCGGCGGTACTCTGCAGACAGGAGATCCACAGGAAGGACCGGCCAGCGGCGTCCGAGCTACGGAACGGGGACTGTAAAGGGGCGTGTTTCCCGCTCTGTCATGTCACCTCGCAGGACACAGGGGCGCACAGCCTCCCCGCCACCTGGATCCCTCGCCGGATGGCTTTTACCGCTCGCTGCCCTGCTAGTGAGCCACACGCCGGCGTCAGCTTTCAACCTGGACACGACGCACACGCTGACCAAGGAGGGAGAGGAGGGAAGCTTCTTTGGCTTCTCTTTGGCTCTTCACCGGCAGACCAGCCCCGAACCTCACAGCTGGTGAGTGGACACGTGCATCTGAGTGTGTGTGTGTGTGTGTGTGTGCGTGCGCTCAGGTGTGAGTGCCGTAAAGAGGAGTGTCAGACGTCCCATTGCCAGACTGTCACCTCTTAATAGCCAGAGGCCCTTAAAAGTGTCCCGCTCGTCGGACTGTCTGTGGGTTAATTTATTGTGCCAGCAGTTATTAGCACGGGGTCAGTTTCAGGGGTCAGTTCATTAATGTGGCTTCATCCATCTGATTCGACTGCATAAGAGTCAGGCCTGTAAACTCATTTAATCGTCACAATTGACAGCAGGGCTGGGGGGGGGTTGCTGGTTACTGCAATGCTGACGCAGCACATTCATCAAGGAGAGTGCACTAGGGCATTTTACACAGTGACACCACTCCGAGAACCGTCAGGAAATAAAAAGGAAGTGAGTAACGGCGCAGCATCGCAGGGACTGCGAGGAGCCAGCTGTCAACCTGCGCCTCACATGTAGGGACAAACGGGCCATCCGGACACCGCATTTATCCGCATTTATCATTTCTCAGAGCCTTGCAGTGGACACACTGCATTTCAATCTGTCTTTATTCAAGCACACTGGAGGGATGACTAAAATCTGAAGATTCCTTTATCTGAAATACTTCACATTCCAAATATTGTGATGAGCTGGTGATGTTATGACAGATATGAGCTGCCTGAATAATCCTACTTATATTCAGCAAATGGACACGGGAAATAGTTTGTTAAACTCCAGAAGAGCAATATCTGATGCTGACTTACCTCTCAAAAGCCAGAGGATGCTTCAGATTTAAATAGTTGTAATGTACTGCATCTACAATTAAACACACCGGCAGAACCATAAATGGGCCTGAGTATTAGTATTATGACTAATTTAGCATGATACCACGGTTTTTAATTTGTCACTATGCTTGTGTAAATATTTCGAGTCAGGTCACCCTCCTATCAATCACGAAAAAAGTAAAAGGCGACGCTGCGGAAAATGAAGCTATATAAAAGCAACTGTTTTACCAAGACCTCTGTGTCCTGTTTCTTTGACCACCGCATGCCACCATGTGCTGCGTGTTTTAAAAATATGGGATGCTGCTTAAAGTTGAAGGTAAACACTGTGAGCGTCCAGCTGAAAATAGCCAGCAGTGTGGCTATATTACTCTGACTGCTACTGGGCTTCTGATCTGTGCTTTTCTCAATAAATTATGCAAGATGTTTCAGTTGCTATTGGAGATTTTATAGATTCAAACTAAACCCCCTCAAACCACCCTACTTCTGTTCATGAGCGACGTGTCTTAATTCAAGTGGTGCTTGACTTTTTTCTTGACTTGACTTGACTTGACATACTTTTCAGAACATTTTTTAAGATTATTTTCGAAGTGTCGGGATTTTAATAAAATGCAAATGCAGAGGAAATCACCGTAGTGGAGAGTAACAAACTGTAGTGTGCTATCAACACACCCGACACTGTTTATTTTCAGCCATGAGAGACCCTTGTAAGCTATGTCAGGCATGGCAGATGTCACTTACGAGGCTTGAGCAGTCGCCACCTGTGGGATTGTTGGAACCAGCGCCGAGCTTCCTGCTTTCTTTTCAGGCCGGCGATCACTGCCGGTGGCTCATTTTTTGTACCTGGAAGCTCTTTAAAATTAGTGGCAGTTGTAGTGAGGGGGCTGTGGCGGGCAACGGGGGTCAGGGGGGTGGGGGGCTGCAGAGGTGGAGGGGTATCAGTGACAGAAGTTGTGAGTTATGGTCCGGTCAGAAATAACACTCTCCACACCACAGTGAGGTGCCTAAGCTCATTACATCACTCGAAATACTAAGAGTATTAAACATTTGAAACGAGCATCTCACGTTTGATAAGGATTTTCTAAAAAAAAAAATTACTTCTAAGAGTAGCTATGGCCTGTAATAGGTGGGTGATATTAAATCTGTGTGATCCTACTGAAAGGATTTTTGTTTCTTTGTAAGAGCGCAGTTTGGGTTTCTGGGGGTGACAGACATGTAGGGGTCCCATGGCTGGCAGAGGTTATGTCCTTCTCTGCCAAGTTTACCAGCGTGAATGGCAGATTAAGACCCAGGAGGCTGATCTGATGTTACGCACGTCACTTGTGCTGTGTATAATGTGCCCTGATGTTTTGACACGTCCAAAACCCCTTTCTGGGCCGGACTCTCTTCTCACGTCCTCTGTGTTTCCCGTGAAAACTAGCGCTCACTCTTCATACGGCCCCGCGCTGCGATAGGCTGGCTTCGGGTTTCCGTGGCAATGGTGCAGGTCAAGCCGTGGAATGTCCCAGCTCCTTGATGTAATGGGGCCTGGCTTCGGCTGACAGACGGCAGCTTGGCAGAGCCACACTGAAGCTCCTCGCTCCCGCCTGACCTGGGGAGCTGCTTACGGGATGTGCATGTTTCCAAACTTGTGCTGTGCCGACTGCCTGTCCGATGGTAAACAGCACAATAATAGAAATGGAGGAACATTGCCAGGAATAGCCTGCCAGCACAGAAAAGCACGTTTGCAATTCGCCTCTTATGCGGCGCAGATACCGTGCGGTGGTCTGACCTGTCTCGTCATGCATTGTTGCAGGTCTAAAGTCTTATTTGTCACGTGCACAAACATACACTGTGCATGTAAGTGAAATGTTTCCCACTTGCACTCTGACTGTGCTGAAGAAGGGGAACAAAGCCAAATACAAGGAAAGATAATATAATAAATAACAATACCAAATACAAACAAACACCGTTTGTACTGTTCTCTACACTATAAGTAACACATATGGAATTATGCACTGACCAAAATATGTATTTGTTGGATGGGGCCCGTTTTGTGGGTTGGGACTCAGAAGGTGAAACCCCTGGGTCGGCAGAGTAATGCCACCATTGGGCCCCTGAGTAAGGGCCTTAACCCCAATTGCTCCAGGAACTAGCTCACCCTACTGTCTCCTCTACAGCCGAATGCTTTCCCAGCCGTCCCGAAGGAGCTTCCCCAAATATGCTGGGCACTTATTGGCTGCTTTCCCTTAACTCTCTGGTAAAACTCTTCCAGAGCCATCGCTTCTGTATTTAAGTCAGGTGGCCAAGTCCAAACTGACTGGTACTGAAAGGACAGGCATACATTCCCTGCACACACACACATCCCTGTAACCATACACAGAGCACTGCTGCCCATGCATGCTGCAGATCTGTCAGGGGCGCTGCTTTTAGCTATAATATGCTTGCTGTCACCCTGAACTGAATAACAATGGATGGTTAAACATGAGAAGGGATCTGTAGTATTGTGGCATTTGTTTACATATGGTTATTTCATTTGATTATTTATTGTTTCGCCTTTACTTTGTGACTGAAAAACAGTCTGTTGTGAATTTTAAATCAGGTGCAACATTTGATTTGTTTTGAGATTCTAAACAAACAAAAAACCTTTTTGTTGACATAAACGTTCCCTTTCTTACTGTAGGTCAAAAGGTCGTCGGTCTCACTATTGATGCTACAGACCCCATTACATAGATAAACACTCTGATTGATTTTTTTACGGAAGGACAAGGC
Organism: Petrocephalus sullivani; assembly: GCA_026780845.1. Lineage (NCBI taxonomy): Eukaryota > Metazoa > Chordata > Actinopteri > Osteoglossiformes > Mormyridae > Petrocephalus > Petrocephalus sullivani. The sequence goes on along the minus strand of JAODKM010000118.1, from coordinate 2,767,812 downwards.
TCCAGCTGAATGTGGGATCAATGACTCAATGCAGATATCATTACTGGCAGGATTTATAATATTTTAACTGTCATGCCGCAGAACCTATGTGGAAGAACGTACAGTAGCTGCACGGTCTCACCCTTCCAGGATCGTAGGGTCAGGGCACTGCCCGGTGAGTGCGGAGTTTGCACGTCCTCCCTGTGTTCATGAGGGTTTGTTCTCGGTACTCCGGTTTCCTCCTGCATTCCAGCACCTACTTAGAGGAACTGGAATCTCTAAACCGCCCATAGTATGTGAATGAGGGGCCTGCAAGGAAACAGCCCATCCTATGCCCTGTACTTCCTAAGATAGGGTGCAGCCTCGCTACGACCTTGTATTTGACATAGGGTTATGGAAAATGGATGGATATACTTGAATTATCTGGAAAATAACACTTTGAATTATCTGGAAAATGCACTTTATATTATTAAAGCTCCACAATTTGCATGTTCATTCTGCGTATATCATTTTAAGGCTTGGCGTGCAATTACCCAACTAATAATGTAATTAATCGCACATAAAGGCTCACTAATGCTCGCGCTGTTAGTTTTAAGCTCTGACACATGAATGGCGACTAGCAGGAAATGGCGACTAGCAGGAAATGGCTGCTCGGTGACAGGAAGTGCTTTTCTTGCCACATTTCTGATTTGTGCCGTTTCTCAGCTGACATCTCGGTCTCTCTTTAATCATCTAAACTTCACCATGCTTGCTCGTGGCCTCGGTGGATCCCAAAGCGCCTTTCGACGCCTTTCTCCCCTTTCCAGTTGGCAGAGCGGATCGGGTAGCTCAGACACCCGAGTTTAGAACCTATCTTGGTGCGGTTCTCCTCCTCAGCTGGAATGCCGTCTATTTCAGACTGTCTCCAGGCCCGGAGCAGCCTTCCAGCGGCTCTGCAAAGCCCTCCGGGCGTCCCCACTCTCCTGATTCTTACCTCAGCGCCGGTGAAAAAGGAGAGATCCTATGACTGAAGGGACTCCACAGGGCTGCTTTAAATTAGCATCACAGTGACGGTCCCGCTAGAGCAGAGTCCGGCCTGGCTGTCGGATGTCAAACTGGCTGCCTCAGCATACCCGTTCCTACCTGCCATGCATTAGCTGAAATAAGACGCTCACATGACTGGGTTCAGAAGAAGCAATTTGTTTTTATTGTATGCCGACCGTAAGCACAAAAAGACACCATACAGAAATGACAAATGCCGTGCATTAGGTAATACATCCCACTAGAGCATGCCTCAACCAATCAGAGACAGGGCCAAGGAACACCCAGTTAATAATACCCAGTGCATTATTTATATGATTAGCTAACACACACATTTGCATTTTTTTATAATTCTTTCTTTCACGTCCACTACACTAGCCACGTATCATTTGTGCCTCTCATTACCCTTCCATCTCCGTTACGCTGGAACGGCCCAAAATAATCGGTTTGTGGTGCTCAGAGTCCGTGAGTCCACCACAGAGAGGCCACTTACCCTCACAGCTGGCCCCATTAACGTGAGAGCCAGCCCATGTCCCCCACTGTCGTGCTCCTCCTGACGTGATTCACTTCAGTATCATAAAGGCGTCTGCTCTTCACATACAACCTTTTAAACCCACTGCTTTAAGCATAATTTAGGAGCTGGACTCTCAAAACTGGAGTAAGGTTGCCTCACCTGGGTTGAAATATATAAAAGGATGTAGATTTCAATAATATAACAAAGAAACCAAGCTAAAACACATTAGAAATCACCAGAGAAATAAAAATAACATGTTTTTTGACTCCTTGAATGAAGTAAAACTCAGTAATGGAATAGTGATAGTCTGAAATGACAATTACGGAAAGTGACTCTGCAGATATGACATATAATACTTTAAAAGGCCTGTGTAGTACGCTGTCACATCTTTCGCGCTGCTTGTGACACAGTTTTGTAAGTCTCCGGGGTTCTTGTCAGGCTTTCGTCCCCCGTGATCTGCCTGACAGGCCTAATCGCACAAAAAGGAATCTGCCGGAGTCCCGTAGCAGGGCCTCTCTGCCAGAACAGAAAGGCACAGTAACCTCCTCACACATCCCAAGGGCACTGGGAAATCTCCCAGAGCTCACTCATTTGCATCAGAATGGCAGCTTGAGATTTCCATTGTGGCCCGGCTTTATGGGATAACAATGAACCTGCCTGCTTTCAGCCCTTAAACCGATTCATGATTCCCATTTCATCTCCAGTGCTTTTTTGGGGGGGGGGGGGTAGGGGGGACTCTTCTTACCATATGCATTCCTTCTCCCTCGTTCATGTTCCTCTTGTAGGTGCTCCGACCCTTAGCTTCACGTTTGTATGGGATGACAGGAACTAGCCTGCTCTCTACCATCCCATGCCTGCAGGTTTTACATTCTATGATCACGCTTAAACACGCACAGGCTTTGCAAGCTGAGAATTAAACCATTCTTATCTTTTATTTCTTTTTTCATGGTATCTCTTCTTATCTTCTTCAAATTCAGCCGTAAAACCCTTCCTCCTCTACTGGTTGAAGAGCTTCAGTAAACTGATGGAAGTCTTATGTTCACGACTGAAACTTCTGTATGATCGTCGATGCCACCTGGGCCCTTGAATAGCGCCAACTATTGTTCAGACAGAAGAAGCACGAACAAAAACATATTTGTTTGGCTTTTTCTGAAAAATGACTTCTTATTGTAGAAGAAGATGGTTTTGGACAATTCTCTTGGCTCTGTGGTACTATTGTAGTCCAAAGTTACAACAATACAGATGCGTGCATCAGTGATATAATTAAGGGCTGTGTAATCAAAAGACGGGCCCCAGATAGGCATAAATTAATTGTGATTCTCTACAGAATTTAGAGATTAGGTTTGCCTTCCCCTTGTTCAGCCAGGGACTGGAGATTGCCAGCCACCTTGGCAAACAGCTGGATTAATAAACCGTGACAAATCGTGCATGTGATAAAGACACAATTTATTGCCCCCTTGTATGAGCAGAGCCGGATTCCGATTGGACGGCCAGCATTCATCATCGGCAATATCTCCGGCGAGGACCTGTGGCCCCTCCCTATTTGAGCACCCATTGCACTCTGTCCGCTTTACTGAAACTTCCAGTCTGCCTGGGGGAAACAGGTAGAACTACTTCCTTCTTGTGTTAATGCTTCGCAGCAATCATGCCACCACTTACTGATCTTCATCCTGGGATGAGTATGCTGCGTTTCCCGTACAGGGCACATCGCTACAGCGTGACACCGGAGGGTGGAGGTCCGGTCAAGGGCGCCGCAGAATCACCACACTCACCGCTCGGGCCCTTGGGTGGATGACCCTTGTTATTTACGTCACTGTCAAGGAAAGTAACAGGGATATAGATTGGAATGGAGGGAGAGAATGGAATGAATGAGAAAATTTGGAGAGGAAATAAGAATTGGAATATTTTCTAGTAAGAGGAGGCATGGGGCAGGAGACAGGGCCAAGGTCATTTGCTTCACAACCTTGAAGGTTGGCAGTTCAAGTCCCTTTGAGCAAAGAACTTAAACCAATATGTCACAGTAAAAAAATCTAGATGTATCAATGGATAGGGACTGAATGTCACTTTAGACAAGAGCATGCCGTATTAGGAAGGGAGTATTAGCTCTGGGGGGGGTTCCATGAGCATTAAATAGGTGATCGACGCAGGATGGGTCCCATGAAGGGTCCCGTGATGCTAAACATGGGAGTGAGCAGCCAGGCCCTGTAGCGAAGATGGATGGCAGAGATTTTGGATGGGGGGGGTGCTGACTGTTACATGGAATGGGGGGGCTGGGTATGGGAGTGACAGGAATGCAGAAGAGACTGGAGGGCTGATCGCTGCAATTTATGCGCATCTATTGTGAGGATCATATCTGTGGATTTGACACAGATAGAATGAACTGCCTGTTTAAATCCCCTGCCGAATACATTTAAAAGGTCCTATGCCTGCATATTGATTTACATTTACAATGAAATAATAACAATGATGTGAAATAATTACAATAATATTATTAATAATAATAATAATAGTAATAATAATAATCATAATCATTATTATTATTATTATTCCTAATTCCTATAATTCTTATATATATTCCTGATCAGGTTTGTGGGATATGTATGCAGACATAAACATTATAATGAGCAGTATATATGCATGTAAATGTACAACTTTGCCATCTATAAAATGTCCTGTGACCATGTTCTGCATGAATGGCCGGGAGTCGGATGGCAGACACAGGGAATGCGAGACACGGCTATGGGTGTAAGCCAGCGGCATGAATAATCTCGGCGCAGATGTAGGGCAAGATTTGATCGCGTCTCTCCATAGTGAAACATTGGTCTTCATTAGGAACACAAATGAAAACAGATCAGCTCTACGGGGTGTGCGCCCGCCCCTGCGTTTGGCTGCGGGGGACCCCTGTGGGGGACCCCTGCGGGGGACCCTGCTTGGCCACCACCGGGTTCCATCTTCAGCAGGGGACCCCAGGGGAGGTGACACCATCTGCTGCGGGAAATGACCTTATAGTGTTCAGGTTGAGGGGGAGGGGGGGCTCAGGAAGTAGGAAAGATGCTTCAAACACACAGCTGAAGGTTTCACTGTGTGGCATTTTCAGAAAAGATGTCATTAAAATGATGCAAATTTACCTTCCTCTATGAATTTATATGAAAAACATGGGCCCACCTAGCCTCGCATTTGACTACGGATAAAGATGGCCGCAAGCATTGTCCCGCACTTGTTTCCCTCCTCCAGCCCGGGTCGTAGGTCAGAGTTCAAATCGCAGCTGTGCTCTCAGGTCCCCGGCCCCTCATGGCTGTCACCCCACTGCTTGTTTAGTGCGGTGACGAGTGTGGACGTCACGGCCACCGACGGCTGACCGGCGCTGCTCCCTGTGCGGGAACGTTTAGGATCCTCTTCCCGACTGGCGTCCGCGTCGGGAATGCTACGCAGCTGTCTCCGTCACTCCTCGGCCATCCATGGGATGTTTAAGCCTGGCCCTGTGGGGCATTCCAGTAGGAGCGTCGTATAAGGGTCTGAGTGACTCACAGCACAGCTATTTCAGCTGTTCTTGAACCAATAAACCAGAAAAGGGTATTTTCGGTCTTTTTTGCCCATTGTCAACCCATGAAGAAGACGAGAGCTTTTTTTTTTTTTGTCGGGATCTCTGTTTATGTGACACTTAATTGTGCTGTAGGCTTCCCCACACCTACGCCTTTCCTTATTTCCTTATTAGCAGGTCTGTTCCTCTCAAAATGGGTCTACAGTGTCCTGATCACCCACGGAACTGTTGGGGTATGATGCTTTTTCATGGAAGGGGGAGACAGGAATGGCGACGGGAACGTTACTGGGAATCTGGAATCGATCGAATCGTATGGAATGAGAGCGAAAGAGAAAGACGGGGGCAGATCGCTGGTGCAGAAATGATTTCTCCCAGCTGTCCGGCTATGAACGAGGAGCAGAGGGGCAAAATTGCCTGTATTCCTGCCAATAGGCACTTCTTGAATTTCAAGAAGACATTTTTCCACTGTTGGATATTAAACCCACCTCTGGCGCTGGACAAATGGTCGGAAGATGAATGGATGAACGTGAATCAAACCTCATTATGACGGCTACATGCGTGTGAGAATGTGGATTGTCTTTTTTATCTTCTGAGTGCTTGGAATCGACAGCCGATTGTGTCAGCAGTCAAACATTCGCTGTCATGTTGGCTACCATGACTACTGGGTTGCAGTCATCTGTCCTCCATGGCTGCTTATCGATTACAGGGTCATGGTGAGTCCCACCATATGCCACATGGCAGGGAACACCAGCGGTAGTTCGTCACAGGACACACCAAAACACACGCACTGTGGGTATTGTAGGAATGCCAGCTTGTCTAGTTGCGTATTTTTGGGAGGAACCTTAAGTACCCGAAGGAAAGCTGAGCACAGATGGGAAAACGTGCAAACTCCACGCATGCAGAGCAAAGCTGGGGTGGGATGTAAAAGCCTCGAGCCTGACGGTGCAGTGTTAAAGGTGCTGTGTGATTCTGCAGGACAGCATGCTGTACCTCTCATCCGAAGATATCCGGTTCAACTGCTGTGGTAGGCAGAGTGATGTCACTGTTAGGCCCTTGGGCGAGGCCCTTAACCTGAACTGCTCCAAGCCCTGGCTGACCCTGCTCTCTCAAATGTAAGCTCCTTTGGATAGAAGCTTCTGCTAAGTATGTACAGAACATACCTCGGAGCCACCAGAGTGCAATGTTATTAAAGATGATTTGGGATCACTTTACATTAAGTGCACCTTCCTAATGCATTCATTATGCATTCATAGAACATTCATTGCAGCTTCATAATGCATTCATATAGCATGTATAGGACATTTATAAACAGCATGTACGTAAACCTTAACATCCTAACATACCTTAACAGCTTTCATATACATTAGCAATAGACATTATATGATAATGTGAATATAATGTTTGTTATTAATGTACATTAAGGCTGTTAAGGTATGGTATAATGTAAAGGTATACAGACATGCTTCTATGAATACATAATGAATGCATTATGAAGGTACAGATGATGTGAAGCATTACTGACGATATCATCAATTTGTTTAATTTATTTCTGTAAATGGGTCAATGAGCCCTGAAATCTGGCTACAGCATAATTTCTGGCAGCTGGCCTTGTTCCAGTAGTGATCTGCATGTGACTTTAACGCTACAAGATGACAAGCATATCCTGAAATTCCATCTGCACCAACAAACCTTATCCACGGATGCTAGAGGAAAAACTGCATTCAGATATCACATGGCAGGACAGGTTTTCTGTAACCCCCCCAGACCCTCCCTCCCCCACCCTCGTCATAACTGTCCCTGCAATCAATAGCATTGGGAGATTTTAAATTTCCCTCAAAGCCAGCCACTCAATACTTTTCTGATTTGAAATTCTGCAAGCATCCATGCTGTTGCCTTGGAAGGTAAGCCGGCTTTAATTCCATCGGGACGGTGGAGACTTCGAGGGAACAGGAAGTCTGTCTACAGGACTGCATCTTACTTTTGGTGGACGCGCGCCATATATAGAGAAGCGATAAGCCCATTATCCCAGCATCCGCGCACCGCGGCGAGCCTTAGCCTGGGTAATTTAAGACCGCGGGAGATTCTCAGAGGCACCGGGAATGGAGTGGCAGCCAAAAAGCGATGAGGCTGCAGTTTGATATGGGCCCGAGACTCAGAAGAGACCAGGTCTTCTGGCCAGGAAGTGCGGCTGTCAGGGATTAATGAACATTCCCCCCTCCACTCCCTCCCAAATCTGGTGGGAGAATCCCAGAAACCTCACTTACGACCAGTGTGAGATCAGCTGGCGCTTTAGGTCACTTTGGAAGGTGGGGTTTGTTAATATGCTCTGCGAAGGCATTTGTTTTCCTTTCAAAATGCCTGGCTCATTTGTACAGCGAGGAAGTAATTACATCTTAATGCACACATGCGCTGGACGGCTTCAGTCTCATGTCAGCCATTGTCCACATCAGCCTAGTTGCCTGCTAAAGCCCCGATTCCCGAATGAGCAAAGGCGGTGGGGGGGTGGCTCCTGCACGGGAGGAGGCCGGAGGAGGTCTCGCCGCGCGCCTCCCTCACACTCCATCCTGGGAAGCTCCTCATGCTCCCTTGCGTGGGTGCGCACCTGGCGCTGCCGCATCCTCGTGGACAGTCGGGAACTCCTTGTCATTTTCACACTCGGCGTGCAGATATGCAGACGGGGAAACGTGCAGGAGGGGCCCCCTGGGTGCAGCTTATCGCGTTTAATATGGGATCATAAACAGAGACAAAAAGGTTGTGGGGGGGGGGGGTCAAAAAGCAGGCCCCAGGCACCTTTCCAGGCATTAGAATATTCCTGCATAGAGGTTAGGGGAGGACACTGTGCCAGGAATCGGAAGGTTGCAGGTTTGAATTCTGCAACTTCAAGGTAAATTATTATTATTGGTTTTGATGCATGGAAGAGATCATACAGGATCTGTGAATGCACCGCCCTTTACGATTATGAAACTTGTGTGTATGTTTCCTGTTTCCAAACACAGATCTTCATTAATGTACCTTATGGTTAGTGTTTTTCCTTTTGCTGCCCGGGTGTGTTTGACTATAAATATCCTTGGATTAAGTGATTCTGGCCAGCGGAAGAGCAGAGTCTAGGGAAACCAGAGGATATTAAAGTCCAGGATTGGACACTCTGACACAACGTTATTGTGGGATGTGTTGTCTGGCAGCGGAGGACTGTGTGACAGTTTATTTCCGCTGGGGGGGGGGGTGAAGCTCTTTTTGTTTAAGAGTGAAAATGTAGCTGTCTTGGCAGAAAGAAAAGAAAAGAACTGTCAACACCGCGTCACGTAGCACATGGGAGCACTTCGCTGGCCCGCGAACATGGCAGGCTGCGGGCCAGGCCTACTGCCTAGGGAGAAAAGCACACAGGAAGGGAGCAGGGGAGCAAATTAGGGGGTCAGCTGGCCACCGGAGGCCCCGCCCCTCACTTTCTCACAGTTATCATAACATCCTTTCTCATAGGCAAGAGGTACAGGTCACAGCCAGAGACAGAAACATTTTGGCAGAAAATAAATGTACTAATGGGCTGGGAAACCAGTCATTCACCTTTTCTAAATGCAGCAGAAGTCCAGAAAGGTGATGGTATCTTTCTGAGGGCCTTTTTTATGACTATATCAGCAGTTTCACCTCATAGTAGATCCCAAGGCTGGATACGGGAAGGCAGAAAACGCCCCCTGCTTAGACTGTTGGGGGGTGGGGGTAGAACCATCCCCACTATCTGCACCAGCCTCAGCTGGTCCAGGCTGATGCACAAATGAGCCCTGCTCTCCTGGGGGCAGCGAGGGCAGAAGCTCGGAAATGGTCTGATCTTCATATTAAGTATTAATATAATATGTGCATTAGATCATTTACTAAAATGGATTTTAATAATACTGCTAGAAAATTACTTTTAAATTCATTTTGTGTGTATGCCTAAGATTAGACACCTGGTAAAATGGGCTATCAACACCAAGGGTTCTTTATTACCTTCGTGAACCATCTGTCAGGTTTAAATAAGGTGCCCATGAAATGATGCTGTATTTGCCACGTGCTCAAGCACGTTGGAATGTCCCGTCATGCTCTGCTTTTACACATAAGCTTGGGGTCTGAGCATTCCAGCGGGTTAGGGGCCTCGCTCAAGGGCCCAAAGTCAACCTTCTGATTACAGGCACAAAGGCCTAACCTGCTGAGCCAGACACCAGAGGGAGGTATCGAAATATTTTGGACAGGTGGGTGCGAGTCATCAGCTGTGTTCAGAAACTACTGTTGTACAGTAATACCTTATTATACGTCTATTTGGGTTACGTTGAATTCGACTTTATGTCAGTTTTTAGTTAAAAATATATGGGAAAAATACAAATCGTTTTAAGTCAGTTTACGTAACCTTACGTCAGTCAGCCGATGTTAAAATATGTGAGATAATATTGTAATTTAATTAATGTAACGTAATTAAGAAAGCCTTTTTTTGCCTTATTTTTTTGCCTTATTTACCTGGTATTTGGTCCTGTGTTGTTGGTCGATGTTGGTGTTTGTGCGCATTAATAAAGTTCACACATTTAAGGGAAATGTTTACTAGGTGTTTATTGGTGGTCTAAATAGTTTTTTTAGAGGTTTGTCATTTTTAAGTTGTTTTTCGACTTAAGTCTTGCCTTTTGGAACCCATTACTGATGTAGGGTGAGGTGTTTCTGTACTTTGCTTTGGAGGTTTGACTGTGGAGGAATGAAGGAGTCTCATCAGACCAGATCTTGGCTCACTGGGATCTTAATGACGTGTGAGATAACCTTATTGGAGAAGGAAGCAGATGGGGGGGGTCACAGATCTGTCTCACAGCTCCCTCCAGTCCCCCCTTATCTGGAAAGGCCAGAGGCTGATTTGTCATGAAGGAAACATGGGGGGCAGAGTGTAGTTCAGGACTCTGTGCCCATGAGCAGAAGGCCACCGATTCAAATCCCAGGGTCAGTGATGTCAGTGTTGGGTTCCTGAGTGAGGCTCTTAACTGCCAATTGCTGACCCTTCTTCTCAGGTCTACATTGCTTTGGATAAAAGCATCAGCTAAATTTTCATATATTTACTGAATATGTTGTCTCTTTTGTTAAATACCACGTCTTCTCTTGATTCCACTTGCCCTGCCCGGGGAGCTACTGTCCCAATTTCGTTGTGCTGTTGTGTACAATGACAATAGAGCAGTGTTTCCCTATCTGATCCTTGGGGACCCACAGACATTCCATGTTATTTACCAGGAGCTAGGAAGGAGCAAAGACGCGGACCGGCTGTGGGTCCCCAAGGACTGGATTGGGAAACAATGGCATAGAAAATTGAATCTGGAATATATGTAAATGCAAACTGACCTCCAAGCGATGACTTGCAGCTCATGCCTTTCATAGAACTCTCCCATGCAACACAATACCGCTAAAATCACGCATTTCAGGGCACGACGTCAATGAGCAGCAGACTTCTTCTGTCGTGTCTCACATGCAGCATTTGTAGCAGAAGCGCAGAGATAGCAGAGCTATGTCACGCCTGCTGGCAATGGCAGCATGGCTGTGGTGGTGGCTATCTGGCACTGGGTTCAAGGTGTTTCCTTTTCTTCCCCCCCCTCCCTTCGCCACCCTTTCTCTCCTTCCGCTACACCTTTTCCGCTCACCCCCCCCCCTGTTCCTTAGGTCCCGGGCTCCCCCCCCCCCCCTCAATCCTTTGCTAAGACGACAACTAAAGGACAAGGGTAGTTTGATGAGGGGGGGACGGTTTGGTAAGGGCCTGACAGCCTGCTCCAGGAAG
>JAODKM010000118.1:2726258-2743745 GCA_026780845.1 Petrocephalus sullivani | reverse complement strand
GGTGTGGGAGGGTGTGGCACGGCCCTAGGTGTGGGCGGGGCATGGCATGGGAGAGCGGGGCACGGCCCTAGGTGTGGGCGGGGCACGGTGTGAGAGGGTGTGGCACAGCCCTAGGTGTGGGCGGGGCACAGAGTGGGAGGGCGTGGCACGGCCCTAGGTGTGGGCGGGGCTAACATTCACCGCTTATAGTTTGGCGAGTGTTCTTTTACACTAGCGGTGTCCACTGGAGATTGAGCACAGGACACTGAATTACACACTGGATGAGCTCAGTGGTGGTCATGCTTGCTGGTTGTTAAATGTGGAAGGGTATGGGAAGGCCTGCTGTGGTCTTACTAAAACAGCAAAACAGACAGATCTAATGGAAAAATAGATACAGGCATCTTCCAGCTGCAGGGTCATGGATACAAGGGCAGACACAAAAATGATCTTTATTATTATTATTATTGTTGTTGTTGTTGTTATGGTCCCTCTAACTATGTCCATCCCACTCTTCTTCATATGGATTTCATTAGGTGACAAACCCAGGCCAGTCCCTGCAAACGCTTGGCTCCGCCTTCCTCAACATTATGTGGCCTCATGAGCTGGCCAATGGGAAGTGGCTGCTGTATCCCACAGGAGTTCACTTCGACGGGCACCCCAACACCCGCTGTAGCCCCACCTCCCTTGACCCCTTGCATCTGAGTCCAAATAAGAAACACCACCAACACCAGCACCAGCACAGCCAGGACGCACAGTCTACAGTAAGGCCTCAGATCTTTATCTGCAGTTTCAGGATGAAATCATTAAATGGAACATTCCAGAAATAAACATTCACCGGTTTAAAATTGAGTGCCGTCTGAGTGGCATGATGAAATTTCGTGCCGTCTCGCACGGGACGTGAATCACCTCTTTGGGCAGCGCATCCACGCTGTATACACGACCCAGCTGTTAGTCACATAGTAGCTGTCTCAATTATCAGACTGACTGTCACGGTAGTGCTTGTGTTAAAGTTTTATGTTATAAAAAAGAAACTTATTTTAAAAAATCAATACTTATGAGAACCTGGGATTTATATAGGGTTTGGTACTTTCGGCAGTTACATGCATCTGCTGGGGGTATTGGAATATATCCCCCGCGGATAAGGGGTGGGTGGGGGAGAGCATAGTATATTTATTTGCTTAGGTGATGCTATTAATAGAAGCAGCTGTGTAATTTACTGGAGCTATTCAGGTTAAGTACTCTTTCAAGGGAAGAGCAGCAGGGCTGCTTTCATATAGCAAATCCATATCCCCAGCCTGGGAGCTGCTTTGTTGGAGTATATGAGGGCTTGCTATTGATTTTTATATAGAGCAAACCAGCACAGAAATGTCAATAAAGGGCCGAAGCTGGGGCCCTGCTTAATGTCTTCTTTAGGCCCCGGTATTGTGTTTGACAGCCTGCGTTTCTCAATGAGTGTCCAGGACGTCTGTGCTTTGCGTAATTTAAATATGCCAGTGTGTCATTATTAGATCTGATTGTTACATTCATGTTACATTCAATTAGTTTTGATGTGAAATTAATAGCAGGGGTAGATTTTAGGGTAGGAGCCCCAGTAAGGATGTTGCTTTCAAAGAAGGGTCTCCGAAAATAAAATCTGTTGAGCTGTGGGTAACAAAGTTTGCCAAGCTGTGGAGGGGGAGTGGTTAAGAAACATGTATGAAAATACAGGACAAATCGTTAAATGAATTTAGAAAAAAGGGGTCCAATGGTGGGTTCACTCTGCCGACCCAGGGTTCTGAACCAGCAACCCTCTGATTCCCATCCCATAGAGCTCCCTCCGCCAGCATTTTTATTTCCGTTTGGTCAGGGGGGCTGAAATAAAAAACATGGTGCAGCTGAAGCCCCTAAATAGGGTCTCGAACCGCATATGTGTAATAGTCATAATCATAGATGGCAGTGAATGGGTGCATTAGTAGCAAAGCTGAATTATTAAGGTCAGCATGTTATTTCAGAGCATTAGTAGTGCTGAAAAGGAGCTGCTGTTCCACATTATCAGAACCAGGTGGGGAGGAAAAGGCGCTCGCACCCAGAGGAAGAGAGGCAGGCTGTGAGCAGAGGTGGCGTCAGGAGGACCACGCCCGCGGTAGCGGCCTCGGAGAGGAGGAGGTCCCTGCAGCTGGTGAGGATGGGGTGCTGGGGAGAAGGATGGAATGGAGGGAAAAGGAGAGGAAGAATGAGGTAGGAGGGTGCATAGAAGGAGGAAGGGTTGGAGAGACAATGAGAGAAATAGAACAGGAGAAGGAGGAAGAATGAGAAGGGGATAAGGGTGGAGGGAGGGAAGGAGAGAGGAAGAAAAGGAGGGAAGGGGAGAGGACGAATGGGATAGGAGGAATGATAGAGGAAGGAAGAGCTGGAGAGAGGATGAGAGTGGGGGAAAGGGAGAGGGAGGAAGAATGAGAAAAGAATAAGGATGGAGGGAGGGAAGGAGAGAAGGATGGCGGTAGGCAGAGCTGGACGATGAGGATGATGTGATGACTGCAGTGTGCTTTGCTCTCCCTCCCCAGGACTGCCTTCTGGGATCTGCCCAGTGCCTGCTGATCCAGTGCCCACTACACAGCCTCTCCGGGAGCGCGGTGCTCAGGGTGCACGCCCGGCTGTGGAATAGCACTTTCCTGGAGGTGAAGCCCGCCCCGCTTTCACGCACAGCGTGCTCCACTTTGTAATTCACTATGCGTCCGACCCGGGCAGCCTCCTGCCGGGCGGCTTAATGCACTAATAACGTGGACGGCATAACGCAAAAAAACATTTTCATGTGTAGAGAAAGCAGGACTGCAGGTTTCCTGAAATGAGTCAATTCTGAGCAACTTGGTCACATCGTGCAGTGGCGGTTAGGGACCTGCTGTGCTCAAAAGGCTGAAATCCTGATATTACTGCAAGCAAAGATCTTATTTTTTATTGTATTTTAAATGTATCTGTCTGTATAAATGGGTAACACATGAGATCTAATGACCATTATCATGATCATTATCACAATAATATAATGTTACAATACAATAGTCCTTCAAAAAGACTAAAAATGACTAATTTTCCCCTCTCTGTGTCTTGCCCTCTTTTTTACATACTCCCTCTCTCTCTCATTCTCTCTCTCTCTCTCATTCTCTCTCTCTCTCTCTGCCTCCCTCACTCCCTCTTTGTCTCTGCCGTGCAGGAGTTTCCATCAGTTAGTGCTCTGGAGCTGCTAGTGAGAGCCAACATCACCGTCAAATCCAGCATCAAGCATCTGGTGCTAAGGGATGCTGCTTCACAGGTGTGCTGACTCTCTCTCTCTCTCACGCACACACACACACACACACACACACGCATAGCACATGCACAAAGCACATTGCCTAGAAGCCCAAATAAACCCAACATGTCACTTCAGTGGGAACGGCCAAACAATCACAGACCCCCCTGAGGATCTTGTGTCTCACCCTGCTTCTTAGAGCTGGACCTGAGCCCTGAATACTCATCTGTAGATGCCTGACCCAAAAATTCTGAATACAAGCTATTTGATCGTTGTGCTTTGCATCTCTGTGCAAATGCAGGTACAGGTCTTGGTTTATCCAGAACACAGGCACGCGGATCAGTACTGGATCCCGTGGTGGATCATCCTCATCGCAGTACTGGCTGGAATCCTAGTCTTGGCTCTGCTAGTTTGCATACTGTGGAAGGTAAGGTCCCTTAGAACTTTTCATTGTCCCTTTGTTCACTGTCTCCCTATTCATTATTGAACATCAACCCAGTATCAAGCTGTGTTATCAAGAAATTAGGTTTTAACAAGGTAGGACAAAGGTAACTCCACATTCATGGGGAGCCAGCTTTAAAACCATGGTCCATGGCCTTCAGCTGATTATATTACATTTACATGAACTTATTTGGCAAACACTTTTGTCCAAGGTGACATATATGTGATGCAGATAAAACATAACAAGGAAATAGCTGTAAAGCAGCCAACATAAGTACATGTCCTGGTCACATGTCAAGATAAATTCCTTCTAAATGTGAACTTACCCCTTTTGTCATGTTCAGGTACCATGTTCATGGTAATTTGATACAGTTTGATGGTAAACACCATTTATTCATTCATGCATTAATTCATTCATTTACAGATCCATTCATTCATTTACTCAAGCATCCACTCATTCATTCACTCACTCACTCACACACCTATTCATTCATTCATACATTCACGCTCCATTCATTCATTCATTCACGCGTCCATTCATCCATTCATGAATTCACAGTGGTAGGAAAAAGAGCTACATCGCATGTCACCATCCTCTTCCTCCTGTGCTTTTTCTCGTACTTGCTGCTGACTTCCTTTTATATGTCTCACAGCCTTCATCCTTTCATTTTCCGTCATTCATGTCTTCTTCCTTCTGTCTCCTCTCCCATTCCGATGTACATGTGCCCCCCCCCCCCGCCTTCTTCCCTGTCCACATCTAACCGCTCCGCCCCGCTCCCTCAGTGCGGGTTCTTCCGGCGCACGGAGCGACGCCGGCATTTCGAGGCGGAGTACTACCGGGCCCAGCTGGGGGTCCAGCCCTCAGAGGCGGATAAGCAGGCCTCCAACCTCCAATAGCACCCCCACTCAGCCCCGCCCTCCCATCCCTCCCCCCCCCCGAAGCGGTAAACCAGCCTCTGCCCAGCCTTTGCTGGGCCCCACCAGGAGTATGAGTGTCTTGCTGTACCGTCTGTTGACGCTGCACGCTTGTGTAAGGAAGTTCATCCTGGTTAGAACTTCCAGAGGCTTCATTAGACTCAGACATCCTATCATCCAC
Source organism: Petrocephalus sullivani (assembly GCA_026780845.1). Taxonomy (NCBI): domain Eukaryota; kingdom Metazoa; phylum Chordata; class Actinopteri; order Osteoglossiformes; family Mormyridae; genus Petrocephalus; species Petrocephalus sullivani. The sequence goes on along the minus strand of JAODKM010000118.1, from coordinate 2,738,967 downwards.
CAGGAGATGGTTCCCTTCGTATCGAGTAAAGTAATGTCTCCCATTGGACACCAGAATGAACTTTTTGGTCTTTGTAATGTATGTGTGTGTGTGTATTACGCTTTTTGTGCTGCAATGCTTAAAATCAGTCACCATGACTTCAGAAGAACGCTTTGCAATGCTAAGCACTGCTCCGGCCCCACACTGCTTCCATTTTCCAGCACATTTTATGAAGGAGCCGGTGGATTTTCCATTTGGTTTTTAAATTGCGCCGTATCTAACAGCTTATACCTCAAGCTCTCATGCAAGCATACGTAATTAATTTCTCCAAAATGCTTAAGTAGAAATGGATTTAGCTGGGGAAAATAAAGAGGATAAACTCACGCCCACCCCCGCAAATGAATTATGATGGCAGTGAATGCATGAGCTCAGTGAAGCCGCAGTAATAAAATGCATCATACCGCCATTATAATACTTAATATTTCAGTGGGTGTGAGTTTATGTTTCATATTCTGCAGTATGCAGTTTACCCTCCAAAGGTATAGGCTAGTGTTTCTGATTTGACCCCAGCCCTGTTTAACAGGAATCATTTAGCATGTTGTTGAGACAGTATGGTGGCTCAGTGGCTCAGTATGGTGCTGCGGTCTCACACCTCCGGGGTTGGAGGTTCGAGTCTTCCGGCCACCTCTGCATGTGCGGAGCGCACACATTTTCCCTGCGTCTCAGCAGATTTCCTCTCAAAGTCCAAAAACATGTGGCGATGCGCCCCCCTGCCTTGCGCTCTGTGCATTATGGGCTATGCACTGTATAGCAAATAAGATGTCACCGCGGTGTGTGTGTGTTCACTAGCCTGTCTATAAATATTGACCGAACTGTTCTAGTAAAACACAGACTTTTGTGCACCAAAAATCAGTTCTTTCAGGCTGGTTCAAGGGCACACTATTTTACTAGGATGTAATGCTGTTTCTTTCCGTTTTTATCTAAATCAGCATTGAGGGATTGTGATTCATCAAATAAGCACGGAATGTCAGTTCGCTACAGTTCGCTGTAGGCATACTTTATTAGGAGAGGATATATAGTCACTTGGTGCTGCAGGTTTCCATCAGCTGACCTAAAGAGATAAAGAAACAGCCCCAGTACTTCATTGAAGAGGTTCCTCATATCTGATCTTAAGAATATAAGATTATTGTTCTTATAGGTTAGCAGGGTTCCCTATGGAGGAAATGTAGGCCAAGCTCATGTTTGAAGGTAAAGCTTCAACATGAATCATTCTGGTTCTTGAAACAGCAATTGTTACTTAATCCTAGGATTTAACCCCTTGCCTAACTGCTGCCCACATAACGTTTGCCGTTTACTTATGTCACGCGACTTAACGACAGTGATCTGGTGTCCAGCTGGTGGAGTACGGAGCGTGCGAGTATCCCTGTCTGATCTCCATCTGCTCTCTCCCTATCCCATGTTTCTCCTCTCCTCCTGCTGGATAGCTGGGATTCTTCCGGCGGGCCCAGTACAAAGACACCGTGCCCCAGTACCACGCTGTGAAGATTCCGCGTGAGGATCGGCCGCAGTTCCAGAACGAGAAGATGGGGACGTTGCAGAAGAAGGAGTGGGCCGCGCACTGGAGCGACGGGGCGTCCTGAACGTGCTGGGATGTCGCCGCTGAGCTGCACCCACGCCACCCTCCGATGGGCCCGCCAAACCACCCCATTGCTGCAGCCGAAAATACACAACATTTGTAGGACTTATCACACACATACACGCCGATTGTTGCAGCTTAACGTACCCTTGGAATCTTCTGGACGATAAGTTCTAGAACATTTTTTAACGCTGACCACACTGTAATCGTCATGGCAGACTGACTGGTATAACCACACTCGACACTGTAAGGGCACTAAACCTCTAACAAGCATGCACTGAGACCTGCAGCCTGCAGAACGATAGCTATCTGAATCCACCGACTGAGCAAGTAAACAGCCCCCCCCCCCCCCATCCTCACCAAACTTGCACTGATGCTAACGTATACATTTAATCACTGAAAAAAATGAAGAAACGCAGGCTACTGTTGGCCCTGAACTCCCTTGAGGAACTTGAGGATACTTTTGCCTGCATGTTGAGCAGAGCAGCCATCTTGAATGAAAACCCGCTGACCAACAGTCTCAGTCCGTTTGTCCAAGTCACCATGATGAAGCTAGGCTAGGGCTGGTTCTTGCCTTAATTCAGACAAATCGGACAAAATGCTGTTATTTTCTATTCGGTTTGGTTTTATTTATTCTTTTTTTGCATTGTTTTGTATTACACTAGCTTACAGGCCCAGTCCAGTTATTTGATTGGATTGCAATGAAGTCATACATGTCACTTTGGTCTAAAACTCAGCTGGACCATATTGCTGGGTCTGTGTTTCCAGGGATGGACAGATAAACATGGCTCACTCTGAGAGACAGTCATGTGACATGTGACAGGGTTCCTGTGCTTGGTACCACATCTGTGTGGCACAAGATCAGATTCTCTGCTGCAGCTGAAGACCTCAAGACCTCCGAGGCAGAGGACGAATGTCATATCTAACTGATTCGAGTGAACATGTAGGAGGAGAGACAAGGAGAGGGTCTGTACGTTTTAGCTGGACTGGAAGGAACTGAGATAAACTTGCGTTCATTTAAAAAGCAACTGGCTGGTGAACTTTTCATTTGGGAGGTTTTCAGGTTCAAGGTTTTAAAACTAACACTGCATTTAAGAAGATGTTTTTCAGAGTGACAGGGGATGAAAACATGTAACATACTTTTGAAAATATAATTAGAATAGCTATAACAATAGTACCATTTTGCTGTTTTATTGCTATATTGTTTTGTAAGTGCCTTTTGGTAGTGCAACCTAAATATGAAATATAAGGAAATATATTTTTTAAAAAACAAATAAAAAACAGGCATCAGTTTCCATTGCTATACATTTTACTTAGATTGAGGAGAGAAGTGTAATTGGACTTAAGTGGCTATAATCCCTGGAAGTAGGTGAGTTAAGTGGTTACCTGTCGTCATAGAGATGAACTGCCATTTAGACTCAAGTCTGCGCATGAATATTGCTGGACAATCTTGTTTTAATGCATGGACAGACCTTACTGTACGTGCTGGTTGTTTGCCATGCTCACATGTTTATTTATTCCTGGCTGTATTTGTGCACTACTGTAAATAAAACATGAAATGAAAGCCACGGAGCCCTACGGAAAAAGCGAGGGAGGACAGAAGAGCAGGTGGCCTCCGTATTGCGTTCAGGGGGGCTGAGCGGCGTCTGGCTGAAGTGGGAAAAAAAGTCACGCAGACCGAAGCGGTTTCTGTTTTTGCCCAGAAGATCATTATCAACACCGTTAGTCACCAGAATTAGGCCACGCATTATCTTACTCTCCTTCTCGTTTTCTAATTTGCGATGCATTAACGATCCTTCGTATCGATCTGATATCGCATTGCACAACTTTCGCACTGATATTTGTCCAGCTTTATCAATCTGAAAGCCTTTTTCAGCAATCGATGTAATCTCCACAGAAACCACGTGGCTTCCAAAATCTCAACATACAAGGTTTCTGAAGCCCCAGAAGCAAATATTACGTTAGGCAAACTTAATTGAGTGTGCAATCGGTTTACATTAACTCCACTTCCTCTTGCAACTTGGTTTTCTTCGGGAGAGGGTTTCTGAGGCAGACACGCACCCGTGTCACACGATTACAGAGGATGGCATTCGGGTTACTGTCTGCACTTCAAGTGTCTCATTCCCACCGATTTTCAGGGGAAGGCTTCAATTAGCATCTGATTAACATCTCAAATGGCAGGTGCGGTGACTTTCCAAATAATTACTTTATTGAAGTGGACGAGAGCTAAGGCACAGCTAAATCAGCTTGTGGATTATTAAGGCCTCTGCAAAATGTCAACAACTCTTAAAATAACTTTTGAAAAAAAAAAATGACCAAGCATAATTTGTCAGATTTTCCAATTTACAGAAAATATTCTTGCTCTAGGACAAAATACAATGGAATTGCTTCCCGAATCTAATCTGTAAGATAAAATCAAAGGAAATAAGTACATATCTAATATACATGTCTCTCATTCTTTGCTATTTGTGTATATTGGTTCATTTATCAGTGGTATTTATATATATATATATATATATATATATATATAGCTCATTCAGGTTATTGTAAATAAAGTGTGTTGAGAATAAGAACAATGGCTGCATTGGCTTCCTCAGTTATGATCATTTGATGTCAGGACCCCACACGGAGGAGGGAGTCTCTGTGTGAGCTGACCAGGGGGTGCCTGTGTAAAACGCATGTCCGCATTTCTTTTAAACTGTGTCTCTGCGCAGTTAGAAGCAGCTCCTATTTGTGGATATCCCTGGCTGCGGCAGCCTAAAATACCTGCCAACCCAGCTGGGAAAACAATGCAGAGCACGAAACAGACAACCATTAAAAACAAACCGATTAATGGCCCAATACACAAAAGAACAGAAAAACAACAAAAATACCAACTAATAAATCCACATCCCACCCATGGTCTCTTGAGGCACTTTAAACTTTTACTCAATGTCTCTCCTGCTTCTGTTGCCATGGCGAGTAATAGTCCAAAAGTCAAAGGCTATTACTGATGCTAAAACACCAGTAAGTAGTTTGCAAAACATCTGGGGGATCAGCATCCTTCTAGGGATCTCGGGGTGCGGTGAAGCTTGGCATGACCGCAGTATGTAGAGCTTGTGGGCTCTCTCGGGCAAACACCATCCATGACTGCAGTATGTACAGCTTGTGGGCTCTCTTGGGCTCTCGGGCAAACACCGTCCATGACTGCAGTATGTACAGCTTGTGGGCTCTCTCGAGCTCTCGGGCAAACACCATCCATGACTGCAGTATGTACAGCTTGTGGGCTCTCTCGGGCAAACACCATCCATGACTGCAGTATGTACAGCTTGTGGGCTCTCTTGGGCTCTCGGGCAAACACCGTCCATGACTGCAGTATGTACAGCTTGTGGGCTCTCTCGAGCTCTCGGGCAAACACCATCCATGACTGCAGTATGTACAGCTTGTGGGCTCTCTCGGGCAAACACCATCCATGACTGCAGTATGTACAGCTTGTGGGCTCTCTTGGGCTCTCGGGGAAACACCATCACACTTACGGCTCGAGCAAAGACCAGCACAGGTGAATTTGAACAACACAAGCTGGTGTTTAATTAACAACACAAACAAATGAGATGAAACATCGTGATTGTCTCTCAGATGACTAAATAGAGATGCATATATTATGCTGTCAATGACACATTGCAAAATAACTGGGCAGAGGTAGAATTTTCAGTGTTTTCCATATAACTTACAATGCCTGAAATTCACATTATGTACATGGCTGAAGGGTACAACAGAAGGGACTCTAATGAGCCTTCAGCTTACCAAGCCGTTAATCACTGATTTAACTACTGATCTAATACTGGCCTCCACTCAGTGTTTGGTGATCAGATAGCGAAACATAGCTGATGGTTACGCAGAGTAGTCTGGTGCCAAACATTCTGATCACCCTGAAGTACAATAAGTTTCCTAAAAAAAATAAATGGTTAGATCCTTCTAAACTCAGCCAGCCAAGCCTACTTGGAGATCCCTCAGACATGAGAGAAGCTTCACTCTAGATGTTTATCGTGTATGGTTCCCAGATGATGGAAGGAGCTATCCAGCCATTTCCGGCCATCAGACTCGCTCTCCTCCTTCAGGAAGACCCATGTACCATACGGGGCCTCTTCCCGGTGGGCATAAAGCGGGGGCCCAGAAGTCTGGGGCCAGTCCCTCTCAATGATCCCTTAGCTGGTCTCTTGTGCACTCGGAACATTCATAGTCTTGCACTTTTGCCTTTTGATGATATTGTGCAGCTCTTGAGTCTCTTGTGCACTACTTACACGTGTAACCAGCTGTTCTTTGGCAGCCTTGCTTGCACGTCATTTTGGACTAACGAGTCTGCTAAATCTAATGTAAACTCTCAGCCTCACGCTCAGGAGCACCTTCAGTAGTTTGAAGGTACAATGAGGGGTTTCTACTGGGACCTTTGTCCTTTCCAGCATGGGTACAGTGGTATAGCAGCTGTAAGAATAACTGGATGGATGTGGGCTTAATGTCTTTATAAGCTTCTGTTGTCTGAGGAATAGGAAGCTAAATGCAAAATGGCAGTCCATTATTCTGGATTTACCGATTTAGTAAAACTGAAAGTGACTGGTAGTCCTTAGAGAGACATAATGCTCAGGTCCCAGTGGCTCATGTGTCATTTTAGTTTTTTAATCTTAATTTACTCCATTTTCTGCTTCTTCAGCCCTAATAGCACAAATACACACACACACACACACACACACACACACACACACAGACACTGTCCAGTTATCCATTCACTTTGTCTCCAAAGGTTACAAAGATGTGAGTGTGGGCTATATAAGGAAGGCCACGGGGAACAGACCGGCGTGGAGTCTGAGCCCGGACTGGACGTCTGCAGAGCCCAGAAAGGCACCACCAGCCAGCAGAAGCCGCCGCGACCCTGCCACCATCCGCGCAGCCTGCAGTCATGGAGACAGCCGTGTGGTTCACCCTCCTGGGGCTCCTGGCCGTGGGCGGAGTGGGGCACGAGCTCCAGGACAACAGGCATCTGGAGCCCAGCGACGCCCGGCACAGTGACCCGGGAGAGAGCCTGACGGAGAGGCCAGCGGGGGCCTTGGTGAGTGCTGGGATTACACCACAGCCTCTCCGGAAACATTACCCAAACAGACTCTGCATTTTAGGCTACAGTTTTCACAGTAAGTTACTTTACACTACAATGGAGTAAAGTAGGCTACCATATAAATTGGATTATGAATCCATCTGCCTTTAAAGTTCAATTGCTTATAATCGCTTTGGTTGCACTCATTTTATACAAATGTTAGAAATTGCAACTAAACAGCAAGTAGTGATCATTTAATTAATAAGCTAAGTGGGTTCACCGTCCTTTTAGCCGACTGTCAGCACTATCGAAGTCACAGTGCAGATTAAGTGACACATTAAAATGACCAGTTGCTCATGCATTTTGCACAGACACTTTTATCTTCTCTATTTGAGTGCTACAGTTCATTAGTAAATAGGGTAATTAGCCTAGCGTAATTAGTTTGTGTATCTGTGCGTGTGTGTGTGCCCGGAGATGGATTAGCATCCCTCCCAGCATGTCCCGATGCCTCGTACCCTGTGCTGCTTGGGATAAGTTCCATGTTCCACTCAGCCCTGCCCTCAGTGGGCGCTTATGGAAGACGGATTGGTCATGTAGGTCTTCCTGTTTATTCGCCCTGAATATTTAACTGCACTGACTTCTTAAACTGTGTCATGTTTACATTTTTTATGTCTGCGCTTGTGAAAAATTGTGCCGTGTAAAAATAAACCGTGCTGAAAATCCTTCAAAGAGGATAGTGGGGGCCATCAGCAGACCCAGCCTGGCTCTGCTCCTGCTGTAATGCAGGCCTCTGGGGGACAGCGGCAGAGCAGGGTTCATGAGAGCCCTACGGTCTGTCTGGGTGGTTTGGTCTGGGGTTGGCACTGCTAAATGTCACTCCACCCTCCAACCAAGACTTATGGCTGCCCTCCAGACAGTTAGACTGAGCACTAAATCTGGCTTCTCGTGGGTAGAGGTCAAGGACTACTAAAAACTGAGTTTGGTCATTTTCGGTCAGATTTCTCTTTGCTTGTATCTTTTTAGCACCTGTTTGGTTTCACACCTCACTCAATTTTCATCTGAAAGAAAATTGACCCGTTTCTTTGTGTCTCCATTCATTTTATATGTCTGGCTAAGATATGTAAATAATACTCTCCTGCAGGGGTGAACTTCACCGCTTCAGCAACTCTTTTGCACACTAGATATGCCCGCAGGAAAAAAAAATGATGTGTTACGGTAATATCCGTCCAGTAGGGGGACATTATCTGTTGGATAGAATGTTCTAGAAGGTGGAGAGGTAAGATAGCCTGGTTTGAATTTCAGGACAGTGACAATAATGGGAGGCATGGACTGGATGAGCGCGTCCTGACAGCTGTGCTGCGCTCGCTTTTCCAAGCGTTTGAAAGGAGTGAGCGCAACCCCTCCATCCTGTACCAGCCACAAAGGTGAGTTGCGCATCAGCGAGCATGGATCACTGGCATCCAGATATCTTTCAGCTCAATGGACAAATCAGGCAGAACCCTGAAGAGAAGCTATACTTCCTTCTACTTGCACTTCCGTGGTGCGGAAATCCTCCATCCTCTCATTGATACATTGTCTGACCAAAAAAAGTACTTAAAGGCTAATGACTGGATCATTATTACAGCTCAGCAATGTTATGCAGCAATAAAGTGAAGTCAGCTGAGTACCTGAATCTCCTGAATGGGCAGGAAACAATGTCATGGCGAATGTGAACTACAATCAAAGCTAAAGGTGGTCCAATTAAATGTTGAAGTGTTTCTTTGGCCAGGCAGAGTATTTTTCACTTGCAAGTGTTGTTTATTGTTGTTTCACTTTTGAATTACTTATCTACTGTATATATGTCAGTTATAAAACTGGAAGACATGACAGTAGATTAAATGAATTATGATCGGGTAGTTTGAGTAATGTGCGCAAAATACAAAATATACAACTGAACATTTCTATCCAGCTTCAGAAAAGGCTTTTTTAACATACTATAGTAGCTTTGTTTTATAAAGCATTCCTGTCTCCCTCAGATTTGGGCGTGGTGCGAGGGGGAGTCTTGGTTCCGATGGCCGGATACACTCTCAGGACTGGGAGATGGTACCAGGGGAGTTATGGAGCATGGCAGTACCACAGAGATTTGGCAAGAAGTAGGGCGGAGGCGAAGGATAGCTGAGAGCCAGACCTGGGGGAGCAGGAAGGGTCGAAACGCCATGAATAAAACACCCACACATTCATAAGAAAATATATCAAATTTCTATCTCCAAACATTGCAGCTCCACTCCTGAAGCCCCGCCCACCTTCAACCTGGCCAATGACGGTGCTTCATTGCATCCATACCATCTGACTCTTAAGCTGGTCTGTGAAACCTGGAAAAAAGTCATGAGTGGAAGAATACATACTGCATTTACTGCAAATAGGCTACTGACTATATTTAATAACGGAAAACCCTCCTACCCGTGTTTGTTCAATGTAAGCTTGTAATGTGTATCCCTGTATTCCAGTCCTGTGTACCTCAGCGACATGCCAACAAGAAAGATACTTCTGTAAGACAGCTGGCTCTGAGTCTTCCTTTCTCTCCGGTGAAACACCAGACATAAAAAAATAAGAGTAACAAACTCCCCATAGCACAAATATATATATGCATGCTGTTGATTTTATGGTTCTATTCACATCTGTTCATTTCACTGATTCACATTAACATCTGTTGATTTTATCTTTGATCAGTACATTTTAATTTATTTAATGCATATTTATATTCAAATTTATTCTGCCCCTTTTCTGATGCCTGTCTCTGCTTTATGCTGTCAGAATCTCAGCAGCTGTAACGTCCTAATTTCCATCTGAGGGTCAATAAAGTACCATCTCTCAGATTAATAATAGACTCATAATGATAGCTGTTTTGTACAAGGGGACTGAATATTACAGGAATCAGTGAGAGGCTATGATTGGGTGACCCTATACTTTTCCTCTAGCCCTAGAAAAGCATTGGCAGCAGGCATCTGAAGCTAAGACAGAGCCCCAGGAGGCCTTGCTTTCGTTAGTTCCAATTTAGCATCGCACCTCTGTGCCTCCAAATTGCTTCTGCATCCAGTGGTCCATCCATCTGTGCTCTGAGTCCTTTTTAATTTTCCATCTGAAGTTTGATTCCTCTGTGTGGTCTAAGGTACACACAACTGGAAGCTCACTTGCAGTATCTGCCTGACTCAGTGATACATTTACATCACATTTATTTAACAGACACTTCTACCCAAAGCAACACACGATTGAGAAAGCAGAGTTTGCCAGTCCCTGGAGCCATTCAGGGGTTAAGGGCCTCCTGAGGGGCCCAGCAGTGAAATCACCAAGCTCAGGATTCAAACTGACGACCTTCCACCTTCACTCAGTTTACGCCTGATTCCTTGTGGCTAGTGAAGCCACCCCTTTGGGATACAGGGAATCCAAGCCAGACTTAAAATATAAGGTAACATGCATCAGGTGAAAGTTCGAAGGCCATCTGTGGAGAGCCAGATGAGGAGTTCTCCTATGCATGACCTGGAGCTGGTTGTCATGCCAACGCTGTCATTACGCCGAGGCCAGCCTCAGTCACGTGATGCACGAACATGCGGTCATATTAAAGAATCCCTAATGGATGCGGCGAGGGTGATGCGTGATGCAAGGTAACTGCGGAGGAAGTACGTGAAGGAGAACTTCAGCCCCTTGTGAACATGCCCTGCTCGCTGCAGCCATGCGTGTCGATGTTTAAGAGAGGATCAAAGTGCACTCAAGAGGGGACTCAGCCATTTTTGGAGCGAGGTATATGCATCAAAGAATGGTCACCTGATCACGCTGATTATTCACACTCGACCCATCCCAGCCCAATATCTCTGCTCCGCTAACTCGTCCTGCTGCAGTAAGGGGTCCTTAAAAGGAGAACCGGGTTAATACCACGTTGATACCGCTGGCCCAATTACTCACAGACTTGTTCTCCTTACATTAACTTCTCCCCGGGAACAAACAGGTCATTACAGCCCGCACAAGAGGACTTTGAAGCATGGTGCAGCCTTTGAGGAGACTGCTAACAACCTCATCACGGGGGGGGGGGAGGGGGTTGAAGGGGGGCTGCGCGTGAGGGAGGTGGGGCACGCGTCCTGTGATCTGGATGCTAATGGTGTGCCAGTAATTAATAGACAACAGCATGCAATTACGCCTCTTCAAGCGCTCTGTGTTCAATTAGGTCGTCCCGTGGAGGAGAAGTAAAAACCTGGCTTGGACAGCATGCGTTATGGACGTGGTGTCCATGGGCGTGGCCGTCGGGGGAAAGTGTGATAATGACAGAGGTGTAGAGGAACAGGGGTGGAGCTACAGTGCTGCTGGAAAGATTTAGATGGGGTTATTGTTGAACAAAAATTATCTAGTGCAGTTAGGGACTCATAAATATGGAACATTGGGACATCTTCCCCGTTAAATAAAGGAACAAGTATAGCATTATTGATATATTATATTATATAACATTTTTTTTCTGCTGCAATTCCTTCACACCCCACCAGGGGGGCATGCATGCCCCACAGTTTGAATGCCTCTGCGTTAGATCATATTGTTGCAGAAACAGAGTAAATTATAACGGGTTCACTAACTTTCCAGCACCGCTGTATCTTTTCACTTCCATCTGTCTCTTTACACTATCAGGAGATGTTCATGGTTGTGAAAGTCTAGTCATGTTACATGCAGCCCCGTGAAGCTTTGGTGAACTGAAAATGAACACAGAGCTATACTTAGGGCTAATTTCCTGTCCTGTACAAAGAGCTGTATTAAAGGCCATGCAACATATTGAATACATTCATTCATAGTTATGTGTGCCCTTCCAAGGACCAGCATCCTATTGAAGGAGATCCTATCTCGTCTCCAAGGTCAGAGCTCTATGGGCGGATCTTATATTATGTATCATTCAAATACTCTCCTTCATTTGCTACATACTACAGCAACCAGCAATGCTGTGCTAATTAAACCTTCCGTGGTTAACCTGGAGCAACATCCTGACCTGGTCTTATCGCCTCTTATCCTGTGCCTTGTGGCATTTAACTTATTCCAATAAAATAAGGCAAGGAATCGTGAAAATGTACACTCCTACACATTGCATTTTCTAATTCACTTAGAACTGAAATCAGTTCAAACCGAATAAGAAAGTTGTGGGCAGAGGTGTCAATTTCAGGTCCAGAAAGTAAAAATCCAGACCAGGATTTTGTTTCAACCAATCATTTGAGCATAAAGAGTTACAGTCACAGAGTGCTCAACTACTTGGTTGAAACAAAGTCCTGGTCTGGATTTTTACTTGCTGGACCTGGAATTGACAGCTCTGGTTGTGGGTGTCCTTTAACTACTTTGCCAGGTTTTTCAAAATAGTTTGCTAAATTAGAAAGCATTTTGAAGGCATAGGACTCATGGACCAGTGATGCCTGATCTGGCCCTTGCTCGGGCACAGCAGGTGTTGAACTGAATTGTGGGAAAATGGGAGAAAATGGCAGACAGTGTTTTTTACACCATGCCCTGATTCTAGAGACTGAAACTGTCATTGAAGATTTCAATAAAAAGCACTCCCTCAGATGACAGGTACATATTTGTTTTTTTTTCTGAGCTCTGTCTGGGAGGGGTGGGTGATGAGGCCTTGTGTTGTTGTTCCCCCCCATGCAGCTGTGGCCTCTAATCAGCACAGCTGGAGACCTAAGCTCATCTGAATTTCATGAGCCCTGGGAGAGAAAGAAAAAGCGCAGGAGGTGGTCTGTGCGTATGTCAGCGTGGGCACTGCTGTATGTGGGAGCACACGGGGGCGAAGGAAGGTCTGTGCCGATGGACTTGCTAGTGATGAGTGAGTGTAGGGGGGGGGGCTGGTTAGTGATGAGTGAGTGTGTGTGGGGCTGGTTAGTGATGAGTGAGTGTGTGGGGGGCTGGTTAGTGATGAGTGAGTGTGTGTGGGGGGACGGCTGGAGTAGAGTGAGTGGGAGGAGGGGCGTGTGCGGGCGACGGGTGGGGGTGGGGGGGGCGGGTGAGTGCTGAGTAGGTGGGGGGGG
>JAODKM010000118.1:2693770-2710423 GCA_026780845.1 Petrocephalus sullivani | reverse complement strand
ACACTTTTGGGGTGGTTTCAGAAACAAAGGCATCACCAAAAAACCCTTCCAAAAAAACTACCTATATCCCCCCCCCCCCCCCCCGGCAAATTTCGACACCAAATATTTAAAAATGCCAAACTAGTGTTGCTTTTTTAAATACAGTATATCTCGTATAATGTCTGATCAGTATGACAACTTAGACATGCAATTACCGCCGACCTTCCTTATACAGCCGCTCACTACGACGACAATTACACTTTATTCAGGTTTTCGCTGTTGACCGCTGATCTGTAAAAGTCGGTGCTGCCACCTACTGGAAGTACCTAATCAATTATCTTGCACATGCGCAGTCGATGCTCAAGGACGCGCATGATTTCTGCTAAACGTAAAAATCTGCAGTGGATTGTGGGGCATGGTGGTTTGGTGGTCAGCACTGCTGCCTCACACCTTTGGGACTGAGGTTAAAGTTAAATTTTGATATGATTTTTAATCATAACTAGTTACGTTTTGAATCTCACTAGCTAAAATAGAATTTCCAATATCAGGAACTGGCATTTTGACTACTTAAAATTGAATTTCTGATATCAAGAATTTGCATTCTAACTAGTTGGATCTCAATTTGTGATATCATAAATACGTATCATAACTAGTTACTGAATTTCCGATACCAAGAATTTGCATTCTAATTAGTTAGAACTGAATTTCTGATATCCTCTAAAAATGAATTAAAGCTTAAACGGCTTGCCATATAAGCGTAAGTTCGATCGTAGCCTACGATGGACATAAACTGGCCCTACGGTCAAGATTATGCACTACTAAAAATGGTTGGTTCCAACACGCGCATAATTTAAACGTAGCACTAAGCTATAGCGTGAATTTTACACTTCCTTAACAAGGTCCATTGTAACAAAAAAAAGTATAAAACTGGTGAAAATGGCAGAAACATGAATAATATAACAGGCCGTTTTGGAATAGTATACCGTTATCAAAGATCATTTTGATAACTTGTTACCCACTGATATAGGATAAAAGAAGGTCGTCGGCTTGATCAGGCAGTCAACGGTACACGACAAATTTTTGAGCAATGTTGATGGCAAATGTTGCTCGGGCACCTTCCCGTTGATATTGGGCTACAAATTTCTATTTTCGTGATTATTCAGATCTAGCAGATGAGTTGTTTTTTGTCTGACCTAAATGCCAGTTGCCCTCAACATTACCCTGTCTATCATTACCATTAGGGTAATGTGGCACATTACGAGTTTCCATTACAACCGTGGTCGAAATTCTTCTCACAAATACAGAGAACACAAATCAGTAGCTACGGGTAATCCAAACTGAAGAATTTGTTGTTTTCATACCAAACAACTAAGCAGCCCATGTGGGAGGATGTTACTGAGGCTAGTTGCCAAACGTGCTTGCAGTAGTGATGTGTCATTCACGAACAAGCCGGCTCTGAGAGCTGATTCTTTGTAACGAATGAGAAGAGTCGACTCCTCCCGGGGAGAGCCAAAACTTCAGCCGCTCCTGCTCAGCTCTGCTGAGAATCCATGCAAGCAGAGGCGATAATTTATTTTGATGGACACACCATGCGGCCAATCACATGCTAAGACAGACTTGGATCATACCATTATGTGAAAGAACGAAGGGGACAGACACTCCGAAGACAGCAAGTGTAGTGGTACAGGCCAGGTACACATAGTAACGGAGAGATGGGGAGCCACATTTAAATGGAAGCGCGTCGGGAAAAAGTGAAGAAATGAAAACCTAAAATCTAAAGTGTCATAATGTTAAGACTTTATTTTTTTAATTTATTTTATTATTTATTAGATTTGTCTGCTATTGTTCTGTGTTCAGTTGATCATTTAAAGGTTTGATTAAAATGTTAAACAATAGTAGCTGTGTATTTTTTTGTGACGAAAAATGCATAAAAATAAGGCCTTTGTGAAAATACTGAATAAAAAATTGCTTACCAACACACAAAACATTCATAATTGCTAAATTAGGCTAAAATAGAAGGCTCAAAGTGATACTAAATTGCCCCTTTTCCACTCCACTGGTGCCAGTGCCGGCACTGGGGCTGGTGCTCGGCCGGTGCTGAAGTTGGGCACCAGCAAGAGCCGTCCTGCATTTCCACGGACTTGAGAGCCCAGTGGGAACCAGAACCGACAACACTGCGCCCACGTCACAAACCATGCCCACTGCACAGTGCAACAATGGTGCCCACCTCTTATGACGACACGGGTGCTTCATCCAGACCAGCGCCATCTTTTTTTTCTTTGGAAAAACGTGACACTGGTTCCACATTTGGGATCGGAACAGCACCAGCACCTTTGCAGTGGAAAAGGGGTCAATGAAGAGCCATTTTGGAGCCGTGAGAGCCGGCTATTCTAAGGGAGCTGAGCCAAAAGAGCCGGACCACCCATCACTAGCGTACAGTGTTTGAAAAGCATGGCGAACAGCGAACTGCTGCCGGTAATATCAGACAATGATGCTGATTGGTTGTCCACAGTGAAAACATCATTCTGTGCAACAATATCTTACTACATTGTAACTCAAGTAGTTTGTGATATTCATACATTATCTGTTTGAAACTTGGCCATAAATCCTCAGTTATCAACAAGCGACAATACGTGGCACTAGTTTCAAACTAGGTAGTCTCAGCATATGATTTAAGGTACACTTTACACCAATCCTTACGAGCAAATTTACGCTTAGCCGGTGTAAAACACCACCAGGCTTTTATACGCACACCGACCACAGCCAACCCCTCAACCAGAAGCAGTGAAGAGGCCTGGTTTGGGAACAGGCGGAGCACGAGTGCAGAGAATACATATTTAATGCCACATTAGCAAGTCATGAATTAATTACAAGGATTGCCGATGTTCATATTTACTATTATAGTGGATACTGTCACGACTACTATTGCTCCTTGGTGTAGCTTTAAACTCAAACCACTTTACATGCTGACCATAAAATCCACTTTAACACAACTGATAACTATGAAATTAATATTTAAATGCATAATCTTATTTATACCGTGTCAACCGTGTTATATAACTAATGATATTTATGGTATTATTTTAACTTCGCCTCTAAAAACAAACCTTTCAATAGACAATATTTTCAAATATACATTATTTAAAGTGTAATATGAGCCAGCTGTTGCAGTTGACCCTATCTATTTATTGTAGCCTATATCTATAACTTTTACAGTACTTACTTCTTACTTGTTTGGTGTTTTGTGAGAGCCCATGTCTGTGCTAATTCTTTAACATGTTGCTGACTGGCTGGTGCAAGTATGATTGTCTATGTACTGATGTGCAAAAGATGAATTAAACTCCTTGAACTCTGAACTGCATAAGCAGTTGGGAGAAGGGTGGACCGGTGAAGTGAAGCTGTAATGCATGAAAGACTGATCCCTCCCCTTTCCCCATGCAGATCCGGAGACGAAGGCCCACACCTGCCACCCTGGTAGCATCCAGTGACCAGTCCTCCCCAGGTATTACCTCTCTGCCTCAGTTCTTCTGAATCCCAGTTTAATTAGTATTAAATTAGCAATTTACAGTGTAGAGCCTTGATATTGCCATGCAAAGACACTCTTTCACTCCCCTACATTTGTATGCTCTGGCCCTCTTAGGGCCGCTTAGTCCGACCCCGTGGCAAATAACTGTTTACGTACATTAGGCCGACTTCTCTATTGGAGCTAAACACAAGCCTTGTAATGGAATGATTAAATAAAATAATGCATCCTTAGTGTGTTTATAAACAAAAATCAGTCCAGGAATGCAAATTTACAGTATATGGAGATTTAGCACTTTTGCTATTTTAACATTTGCGTGCTAAAAGAATCAAACAGTGACGTGTGAAATGAATGTGTTAAAAAGGGGAAGCAGACAATGGACACCACTCTCTGGGAAGTGCCTCAATTTAACCATCAGGGGCATCTTAATACTAAAACACAAACATTCTTTCATCAGGAGCAGCCATAACACTTACATGTTTTAAAGACACATTTGAATCTCTCTTGCTTGAAAGCTGAAGGATTAGGAGATGAGGTTAGAATAATCAAGAATGATTGAGTGATAGAAAAATGGAGCAGCTCTTGAGGCATGAACTTGCTCCCATCAAGTTTAGCCAACACAGGAGTTTAATTTACCAGTTAGTAGTCAATTTAGATGCCTTAGGCGGTACTCCTGTCCAACAAAAATTGCACATCATGCAGTTTCTCACTTATTCTTTATGCTTATACTTTAGCCAAGAAATTGACTTTTGAACGTTTCTAAAGGACGTTAACTAGCGCATTTCTTTTTGTGCTTGTGTAAACCGCTTGCACAACGATAAATAAAAATCCTTGATCCTTGACCAGCAAACAAATCTGGGTTGGTGGCAAGGTGATCCCAGTTTGACCACGAGGGCAAAATAGTAGCGCAAATGTGGACAGCTGCATGTAAACAATTAAAGGTTCCACCAGACCTCAGCAGATACGATTCTTTTCTCTTCGTCGCGGCGGGTGAACATTGGTCCTCCTTAACATTTTTATTAGGGACGGTTCATCAACATCCTGTAATGCCAGGATGTCCTCACCAACACCGTTTCCAATTTTCAACTTCATTTTTTCAGGTCCCCCACAGTCCCCCATCTTCCGAATGATGGGGTCTATGATGATTTGATGATTAGAATGATGAGTAACAAAGCCGCCGCCCCCTTCTTACCTTTACCTTTTCACCTTTGCTCTATTTTTCGTGAATAAGCTACAGTATCAGCCACAAGTACCCGATGAGGACAGCTGGATATTCATAGCGACTTACCTTCCGGAGTGTGGTTTAGATATAGATATTATTTATAATCGTGAGGAATCGGTACGTGGAAAAAGAGAGGGTAGAAAAAACAGAAAGGCTTACAAATGTTGTGTAATGTTTTAATTATAGCGGATCTGAGATGGTGATGGGAGGAATTAAATTTAGAAGCTGAATCATTAATTAATGTCCCAACAAAGATGGTAAAAAGTACAGTAAAAATGTGAGAATGTGTTTGCCGCCAGTATGCGAAGTTCAAACGGTATCTGTTTGAAACTGGGGCATAAATCCCCAGTTACCATGAGACTGAAATTACCCTTGATCTTCGAGGATCGCACCCCCGCTTTAACCCTCCTGACTTGCAAAAGATCAGAAAAAGATGGGTGAGTCCTGGAAAAAGGAGCCAGATAATTTATTGGAGAGTAAGGGGAAGACCGAGCGCAGGCTGAGGAGATGAATGGGGCATGAAAAGGGGAGAAGGAGGTGGGGGGGTGGGATAGCAGTCAGGTGAAGGAGAGCTAGGACTCTGTGTGACTCCTACAGCCTGGCCTGCTTGTTTTTATCTGAGCTCCCTTGCTGCTAGATTGGGGGCCATACCGTATTGTGCCTGTTCCCTACCCCACCCCTCTCTGTCTGATGCATGTCACAAACAAGCCATCCATTCCAGGGGCGTTTCTCACGCCAGGAAAGGCTCCTGGCCGGGTACAGTCGCGCCCCTACGTGTCTGGCCGGCGAATGATGTTTCGGTTAGACATGGGGGCCTGCCACGAGTCCCTCCCCCACCGCTGATGATGGAGGCGTGGCCACTGAGCCGTCCTGGAGGGAGGTGATCTATTGTAGCCATTACCCCCACCCCCGGGGGCCAGGATGAAACATACAGTGCACAGCAAACCATATTGGCCCCGTTACTGGCAGGAGTGGTGCCAGTTGCAGCCAATTATAGTATGTGTCAAAATAAAGTCGATATTAATGAGCTCAATATGTACTGCATATGTCGAATTTATAGGAATAATTACAGAAATGCTTCAATCTGAGCAAAATATCAGCATCTTATTTTTTAATAAGTAATAATTTCTTACCGTTTTAGAAATCATCACATTAATATACCGTCCTAACCCAAAGACGCCTATAGCAGTGTTTTGTAAATGCAAAATTGCGTCAGGACAGTGGGTGCTGCTTAAGTGCAAACGTAAATAGCTATTATTACTGCGATAATCCCATTTTTTTGTTTCCAGTTTTTTTTTTTTCCTTTTCCTCCAAATGGATTAATGTGCGTGACATGTGATGTCGACACTGTCAAAGAATGACGGGATTGGATGCCAGGAGATGAATCATAAAAAAAAAATGAATCACAAAAAAATTAGGTAGGAGGAACGTGGGTGGACATCATCAGCAGATGTACGCCGATCGGATTTACTGCACGACAGCCGCGCAAATTTGGCAGCAGCCCCATACTGACTGGGATGAACTCTCGGGCTGTACATCTGGGTTTCATTAGCGTAGCCAAGCGCTGAAAACATCAGTGTGCCAGAGAACAATATGAAAGGCAGGAAGCACATCTAAGAATTATTCCCAAGTTGCTGTTGATTAAGATCTCCAGACTGCAAAGATTAAAGTTTTAGAAACATAAATAAACAAAGCTTGGATGTCCTCCTTGTGGAACGAAAGGGTCCAGTGTGATTCTGTTAATTTGCTTTACGGTGACAGGGGTGCATGTTTTGTCAATTCAGCCAAAAGCAGATTGGATTCCTCTACATATTTTCCACCGACTAAAGTACAGGATCAGAGTGGCCCTGGGGCCGTTCCCAGGAAACGCATGGCTCAAGGCATGGAACACCCGCATCGGATGCCAGTCCCTCACAGGGCTCCGACACAAACACCTAGGCACACAGTCACACACTATCTACAGAAGCCAATTCCACTTATTCAACTAAATGTTTTTTGTGCTGTGTTATGCAAAAGACCCAACAAAAGTTAAAACCATTAATTTCCACTAAACCTTTCAAACTAAATAGAAGAAATGGTCCAGTATCCTCTACTGGGATCAAACACTAAGAGGGCAGATTCAGATATGTCCCCTTTTCATCTGTGACTTTTGTTGCAGATTAAAGATGGAAAAAAACACCCTGGCATGTAATACATATTTAGTTGTTTTTTTACATACGCAGTCTTCCTGGTGTCTAGGGATGAGTAGTTGCCAGGCAACTAGGCGGTGTCCTAGAAAAAGTTTAAAGGCCCAGAGACAGGCATGCGTTCCGCTATCTCAAAACTTGGCTAATTCTGTATGTTGCGATGGATAATTTTCCCACTTTGCCTTTAGAATGTTGCCGTATATATATATTTTTTAATTCGTGCTCTTAGGTGACATTTTATCTACTCCTGCTGCTTCAGCTGCTGACAGAAGGTTCCGGAGTACCACTAAACCGTGCTGGTCAGCACTTCACCTTGCTTTGCTGTGCAGTACATTCCCTTGCCTACTCTCAAATTTGGAGCCGTTTATGTCCTAATAAATAAATTACACCGGCCCTGCAGCCAATTTGAATTGTCATGCTAATTTCTTTGCAGTTGCAGAAACGGCCCAGAATAATACGCAAAGACTAAGGAGTCTAAGGAGGAAGCTGTGAGCATCTTTAGCACTAGGTGTTCGCTTACTGTATTTACATGAATTTTACGCTGTTTTGCAGAAATTGATGAAGACCGACTTCCCAATCAGCTGTACAAGGTGATATACCACACTCATCTTTCACTGTGTAGCTATCAGCCCTTAGCTGTCATCTATGTCGGCATTAGGTATTAGCCATGCAATTGAAGGTGACCCTTTCTATTCTGAGTTTTATTTTTGCGCACATCAAATTGCTCAAATTGTAGTGCAAAACACTCCCCCCACACGAATCACGAGAGGAATCAAATGTACTTTCCCCTTACACTGTGGTATATGATGCATGTGTTGATGCGTACAGAACTGATTGCCCACTGAATTTTGAGGCTCTCTGGAGCTGCCTAATATCCAACTCCTTTCCCTAGGCAGCCCTGCTGAACTCCCCCCGGCAGCGACGGAAGGGGGCTCGCGGCACACCAACTATGAAAGGTAACCCCCCGCCTGCCCCAGTGACAGCAATTCACGGTTGACTGGGAGCTGCCAGGTCAGCTACTCCTTGACTGTAGCAGTCACTTGGCTCACTCTCCATGTAGTGATGGGCGAAAGTCCTAGGCATCTGAAAAGACTAGCAAAATAAGGAATGTGTCTATTTTCCGCTGTAGCTCCTAGCTACTCTGCCAGCTACTGAAAACTGCTGACATCTAGTGTGTTTATACATAATATAGAGGGGGCATCATGTGACTGGTGTTAAACTGGAATTAATAGAGAGATTGTGTTGCCTTTTCACGCTTGTGAAAGTAGAGGGAAAGGCGTTTGAGCAAGCTAGCTGTTCAGATGTTGTTATTATGCTTCCAATTGCGTATACGTCTTCACCGTTGTGCTCCATCGTGCAGAGCTGCAGTTCCTGGTGGAGCACCACTTATACCGTCAGCAGCACGGGGGCGCCGCTGGGGACGAGTGCTCCTCCGAGAGCTGCCTGTCAGACAGGCCGAGCCCAGACAACGCCACGGCCGGGGACGAGCTCCCCGAGGACGAGGGAGGGTGGAGCACGGAGGACAAGGCCACCGCAGAAGCCTTCGAGAAGCTGCGCTGTCAGATGGAAGGTTAGGGCGGGTTGGGGGGGGGGCGTTACTATGTGCTTTTGGCAGCGCATCAGCTCGTGCCAAGGCGAGCGGTGTACATAAGGGATTGGGGGAAATCAACATCCGAAGGATGACTTGCCGTAATAACAAAGAGCAAAGCCAAGCTCCTCTAATGCCTTATGCAACATCGTAGCGTGCTGGGTGAGCACATCTGAAGACAAGGAGCGGGAGAGAGCGTCCCATTTGGCCGTGGGAAGAGGGAAGGGAAAGGATGGCTGACCGCAATCTAGGCCAGCCCAACGCTTAAAAGCGTGACTTTTTATTATTAACGAAGTGCAGTGTTTAGACAAAGATGGACAGGCTGACTGGTTATGAGCAGCATGTTGCCAGGTGCCAGATGCTGGGTTGTACTGATAACGAGGGTAAGCCTGCTTTTCTCAGGAAGAACGACGCTCCGGGGAGACGCGGCACTGTATATCTGTTTTCTGCATGCTGATATTTTTAGCTTTAGCTGAGGAACAGCTCCTACTTCCCTACCTTCCCTTCACTTTGTACAGCTAATTAAAATTAAACAAAGATCTGTATTCAAGTGTGCATTAATTTGGTCAAGTCATGACAAGTCTTGCTTCTTGCACGAGGGCTTGAAATTCTTTATGAATTAGTCTTCTGATTATTCGAAGTTAAATGGCAATTTTGGCTCTCCTTACTGAGCTCTGAAATGGATTCCAAGAAATATGACGTATGATTCCCAAAAACTAATACATTGTGGCTTTTGATGTGCTCTGAAAATATTACACACAATTATTGTTCAGTTCAGGCATTGCTTTACATTGTAACTGCATTTTCCCTATTTATAGGAAAGGCATTTGTCCACAAATGGTCCTGCTAGAGAACCTGACACCATAGTGCCCCAGATACAAAAAAAAAATCACACATGATGATCTGAAGACTCACATCTTATGCAGTGTAAGCAGTGAAGCGGTGTAATTGCAGTGGTTCTGGTGGTATTTAAAGATTCCATAGCACTGAGTGCCATCTGTGTCCATGTCTTTTGAAGAATTTTCTAGAGAAAGCCTGTTAGAAGCAGCCGGTGGCACCGAAGACCTCTTGAAGGAAGATGTTATCGCTCCCATGGCTATGGAAACACCAGCACATCTTATGCCGGCAGGTGAAATTTACCCACCAACTGGGAAAGGCTTCTGTTTTAGAATTCCAGCATTGAAATTTGCTGTTATCAGTTAAATTGTACACATAGAAATAAATCACACAGATCAAACTGATTCCTGTTTCTACAGAAGTTAAACTGTTCTGTGAGACCACAAAATTTTATAGTAAAACCGGCATAACACACTAGACCAGTGTGTCCCAACTTGGTCCTCTGGGAACCCAAGACATTTTTGCTCCCTACCAGGGGAAACACTGCTCTTGACCAAAAATAGCATCCATGAAGAATTCGTATTTATCCATCTATATTAAAAATCTGTGTGACTTGAATGGGTTTCGTACAATTTGCATAATGATTAGAGCCAATTTCATGCACCCTATATCAGTCTGGTTACGATGTTCCCCATAAGCCAATTAATATATACATTCCACACAGTCTTGTTAAATTAATTAACAAATCTTCAGGCACATAATTAATTGAGTTTGCGGGCGTGAAACAATTGGAGGCACTCGATTTGGGAATCGCTACCCTGTCTGATTTTATATAACATCTTCCTTGAGCTCCATTGAGAAGGAAGAGCCTCCCGCCATTCAGCTGCGTCCAAAGAGGACAGCCGAAAGTGGGGGGTAAGAGAGGCAGTCCCCCCCTGCCGCTTACAGAAAAAACACTCCTCTCTTTTCGCACAGGCGAGATGCAAGTGAGTCCGCTGGCAAAGGAGGACGAGAAGGACACGGCAGAGGAGGAGAAATGAAGGGACCTTCGGCTAGGCCGGACGGAGGACGGCGGCGTCTTGGCTCCCGACTCCTGTGACGTTCGGGGCGACAGGAGGGAGCGCAGCTTCACAATTTGGCCCTCGCTCATTCATCTCGCCTATTGTTCCACTTTGGAAAAAAAAGCCTCTGTATTTTCCTTTTAATATTCACGTTTTTACTCGGCCCTCTATCTTACGCATACAGTAAACATCACGCGGATTGTCGTGGCGGAAAAGCTCCGATCCCGGGTTTGAATAAGCGGCACGTCGGCTGTGCGTCGCTGTTTTATTCGTGAGCCGTCGTAGTGCGAACAGGGCGTGTTATTTTGACCATGTGACGACTTAAGAGCACACCTTCCCGTGTTTTGCGCTCTGCTGTGAAACTTTGGAGAACTGAATTTGATCGACTTATCCGTTTTGCTGTCAATGCTCAACGTTTTTTTTATTTAAACTTTTAACAACATTCCATTTCAAAGCAATATAACAGTATTTTATGTTTATGGTAATATTCTATAACCAGGGGCTGAACTTAGAAATTTTTGTTACTTGCCAACTGGCCTTGTGTCCAGCTTTTTACTAGCTGGCTGGCGTGTGTTCAGTTGTTGTAGTCACCCTTGGTCTAAATTACTTGCCTCGGGTGAGTGGGTGAGTTTAATTTCCAGCCCTGTCTATATCATGCTGACGGGAATAATATGGCAAGTTAATTTAATAATACTTTCTTCTTAACACTTAAACAAGTCTTAGTGAAATAGTCCAGGATAAGGCAAGGTAGTTAGGTTTACTTTTTGCTCTTCGGGTGAGTTTTTTAGGTTAGTTCTTGTTGTGCTGTGTGCAATGAGGGTTACCCAGAACCCTGAGCGTGTCGGAAAAAAAAAAAATAAAAAAAACATGCCCCAGTTTATTAAGACACGGTTTCTCAAAGGTGCCGTGTGACCACAAAATTTCAGATTGTAGGTCATACTAAGATACACACTGCTTGATGTAGATTAGACCTGAATAGACAAAAGAGTGAAACTTCCTGGCTGCTTGTAGCTAGCCGAGTCACATCATATGCGTTAGTAGTGTCGCCGATTACAGCTTACACGCATAGCGGCCTGAAAATGTGTACGTAGGAGCGGACTGATGCTCAGCACAGGACAGGCGTCTCAACTCCGTCCTGAACACGGCACTCTGTGAAACCAGAACCCCGAGCAGAGGGACGACCCCTGGATCTGCCCTCTCTCTGCCTTCACTCCTTCTCCCCCATCCCTCACTCCTTGCCAGTGTCTTTTTGAATTGTCCATCCCCCCCGTGCATGAGCATGTCAAGAAGGACTGTGTTTACCCGGCTGTGACCCGCAGATACCACAGACCCCATACAGCCATTGTGAAACAATTCTGTAACTGTACAGGTGTTCTGTGAATGCACAGGTGAAAGTTGATACGGTCATGTTTGTAACAATACACTCTTTCCAATTTTACTATCTATGTCTTTTATCCACTATGTACTGTATATATGCTGTATGACATATACAGTGTATATATACACACAAATGGGTATTGCTTTTGTCTTTTGATTCTTGGTGTTTTAATTTTTACAATCTGCTTCTGGTTTGGTTAGACTATGGTTGTATATACATCTTTTAATAATTAGTACTGGTTGTCCACTTTTATTCTCATTGGCCTTATATGCATATAGCTGTCATACATCATATAAGGTAAACATTACTACAGGTTCACGTTGTTGGATAAATAATTAAGGTTATGGTACAAACACGGCACAGTTAAAAAAGTGTTCTGGAAACGGCAATTATAGGTAGCAATAGAGATTTTTATATTTTACTATTAATTGTAAGACTCATCAATGTGAGTGGTAGCCCTCAGGAATGGATGTTGGCCCGGATGGTGCCTTTCTGGTTGAGTATGTACATTGTACATTGTAATGTACATTTCTGAGCAGTAAGTATAAGGCAGGTTACACATCAGCATTTCCCATCACGTGCTTTTGCAAATATATATTGTTTTAGCACATGGCATGCGGTAGAAATCTCTTCATTCAGCAGTACAATTGTGCAACTCCTGTATGTGAGCAAGAGGACACTATGTACTGTATGAGGGGGGGAAAATTATTAATATAAAATATGAAGGGGTTTTTGCAGTATTTCTGTCATGGAACATTTACATGTTAACACAGTGGATAATCTCTTATTTGACAGCACAATCACTTAATTTAAGTAACTGCATCATCCACATCAACAAATAAAATCGTTTTTAAAAACCATGGGAAATACCACATAATTGTAGTAAAGAATAGTGTTTTTTTACCTAAGCAATGTGCACTTGTTGTCATTTTCCATAAAGAACAGCTGAACTCTCCAGTGGCTCCTGTGAGGGTCGATTTTCATTTCGAAGGCAAATGGTTGGCGTGTTTCGTCAATAAAGCATTCATTCACCAGCCATTCGGCGAACCACAGCAATCTTTAAACATAGTTCCCATGCCAGTAGTACAGCTACAAAGTAATGTGTGGAAAGGACGTGCTTTTTTGTCTTTTTTTCAGTCACAGTGAAACAAGAAACAATATATTTTTTTTATTTTGAAATGCAAAACCAAGTCAGATTATGAATCTCTAAAGAAGAATATGCAGTTATACAATACCAACTTATGATTTCATCTAATTGTAAGAATTGGTAATTACCTACTGCTGATTGGAATGCAACCTATAACATTTCAACGTGAGTAATTTCAGGATCACTGCATGTCAGGGTTAAAGTAAGATTGATTGGATCTAGACAAGCTGCAGCTTAACGAACACAAATCTAAAGTGAGTTGTAAATGCAGATATATAAAAGTACTTATAGAATACTCTTTCTATAACAAATATGATGTAATTCGGTAACAATGAGATAGTTTTTTTTCTTTTGGAAATTTTATATTCATTAGAAAACATATGAAGTGAAAAAATAAATTAAAATTTACATTCACACGTACGGTTACCAGTCAGGGGAAATTTTGAGCTGCTAAAACTCCAGCTGAGTCCCTGAGGGATTTGTATGATGACTTTTTAAAATAAAATTACATTCTGCATAAAATAAACTCATATAATATTATATATACACTCAGTGGCCATGTACTCGTTAATGCACACAACCTGAATACAAACTGAATACATATGGCACTCAGAGAAGAGTCAGGGGGTTTAATTACTATGTGGCTAAGAAGCCTGACCTAAGTGATTCTGAATGTGCTGTAATGGTTGGTGCCAGACCTGGTAGTTCCAGTACTCAGTAATATCTACCTTCCTGGGATTCACACACACTAGAGTATCTGGTGTTTACAGAAAATGGTGTAAAAAAATCCTCCAGTCCATGGCATTTCTGTGTTTGAAAACACCTTGTTAAGGAGAGAGGTCAGAGGGGAACGACCAGACTCATTAAAGCTATCAGGAAGGACGCAAGGGCAAAAATACAGCTCAGGACAAGTGCACATCTCTGCACATACAACCCATCTTCCAAGTGGTCCTGAAGGTAAAAATGGGTCCTACCAAGAACTAGCTAGGTGTATGTAATAAAATGGCCACTGAGAGTATATGGAAAATCATGTTATCGTAATAATGGAATGATGAATTCAACTAAATTAAAGCAACGTTGGTTTATAAACACTTTCTTGGGTGTTATAAAATCTGAACATGACCAGCATGTAGTATCTCATTTGGTAAGGAGCTGCAGTGTTATAAAAAAGATCTATTGTTCTGTTTCTTCATAACTGACATCATAATGGCAACTGTTTGTGATTTCATTCAAGAGGCAGCTTGTGTTAAAATAACATTAAGAAAATGCTCCAATCAGAACTCACAGATATCAAGTATCCACTCCCATTGGACAGTTCCAGAGGACAGAAAGGCATTTTGGTCAATCTTTCTTTGATGAAGTATGCAGCGTCTGGCCAGAGCGCCGCGTGTGAGGCCTCACTGTCGTTTAGTGTTATTGCTCGTGGCTGTCCTTGGTGGCCTCTTCCGTGGAGTCCTCTGTGCTTGAGGACAGCTCGTCGATGGAGCTCTGATCTGTCAGCCCTGAGACAAGATGTCAAGGGAAGCAAGGGGGGAAATGATGGCGAGCGAAAAACCAACAAGAAACATGTCATTAACTCATAAAGCCATCCACAGTTAATTTTCCGTAATTATTGAACATGTTAGATAAACTGTTAAAAGCAGAACCAAAAATACTTCTGCTTGTCAACCCTTCACAGGGCTCACTCATAGGCAGCTTGGTAACTCTAATTCACCTTAGCATATTTTTAGACCATGGGGGGGTACGCTATAACAACACTGGGAGAACATGCTGGGGGACACAAAGGGTGCCGTGGCAGGCACTTGAACCTACACTGGCTACACTGCTAACTGCTTTGCTACTGAACCACCCCTAGGGACTACATTTCGACATTAAAAATATTATTTGCCTTTTCAACCATTTCAGCTCACTCTGTATTAGACTGGACAGACTGTCAAATGGCCCAACAGGTTAAAAACGTGGTAAATAAAGAGTGATTACCGTCACATGCTCGCTCCTTCCACTTCATCTTGTTTTCTTCGGAGTGGCGACTCCAAGTGGAGCGGAAGCTGACAAGTTCCGCAGTGACGTGCGCGAGATTCCACTGGAGGCCTCTCGAGCTCTCCCTCCACAGGGAGCTGCAAAGACCATACGGCGACATTCAGGGGACTATTGAAGCTTAATGCACATGCGGGTCACAAAGTCACAGCAGTATGAAAACTGTCAGCCGGCCTTTCCAGTCCCCTGCTTCATGCCCTGTGACAGGGTCCAGACACACTGGATGGGCACTGGGTGTGCACTGGATGTGCACTGGACGTCCAGTTAAAGAACATGGGTTCTGCACTGCACTGCAAAGCACTGCAGAAACAGAAGGTATGCGACACAGATGCTTGAGAAGAACTTGTTTATCCATCGCATGTGCAGAATCTATGACTGTTGTCAACAGCAAAAGCAGGGTTTTAACAAATCAAAATGAATTTCTGACAATTAATTGATTCATGAGTAACACCTTACTTCAGGGGCCACAAATACTTAGTGGTAAGTCAATTACCACTGAAGTACAAATCAAAGTGTATAAATGTAGTAAGTGCTTGATATGAAATACTTGTCACGATTCATTAATCATGATAAAACATGGGATCAGTATTCAACTTGTATTATTCATGATGTGTTCCTTCAGTAGCTCCTCCTGTAGTTTGCAACGGTTTATAGAATAAACAGACATAACAACAAATATAGTAACTGTCTGAGATAAAAGACACATCATGATCTATTAATGATGAACCCCCCCCCGCCCCCCGCCCCGCCCTGCTTAAAGCACCTGTGCCGTTTGGAGGGATCTGGTGGGTCCGGATTCTCCTGAACTAAGGGGATGACTATCTTCTCTGCCATGTCCGCCAACAGGGAGAAGGTGGGGTCGACGATGAAGTCGATGAAGCCTGGAATATGCATCAATAGCATAGAAGAAGCACCATAAAATATGTAAATAGATCTGGGCATGTAAACAACACTTCATGTTCATGTAAAATCTGAAGGAAAAACTACACGGTGCCTTTTCACATTTGAGTATTACTATTAGAGCAAGAAGCTTTTTATAAAATGCACAAAAGAAATATCACCAGAACAGAGAGAGAGAGAAATTTCCCTACATAATTGATGTTATTGGTAATAAAGAGATAAACAGAACTGATCAGTGTTATTTAATAATAAATTTGAAAGTGCCTTACCTATCTGGGACTGAGCTACTAACGTGTTCTTGCGATCGCATAACGGCGACAGGGGGAGGCCGAGTTCTTCCTCTTTGTCGCCCTAGAAGAATATTACATGTTTTATGGAAATTTATAGAAAACGATGTCAGTACCAGAGATGGGCAATACTTAAAAAATATTGTATTTAATTACTTTATCGTAATTTGTATTTTGCTGGACGGGAATAAAAAACTGATGTAATTTGTAACAAACAGAGTTTTTTCTTGTATTTAAAATACTTAAAATACTAAATAAAATAGGTAATTTAAATATTCATTTATTCATTCATTCATCTATTCATTTTAAGAGCCTTCGTCACCAGGCTTATAGACTTTTAAATATAGCCTATCGGTGTCTTTAGCTAGATTGGAATAAATCACGCGGCACGTCCTGTTGTGCCCAGCTTGCTCACTGTGAACTCCATTTTTTCATAAGAACATAAGAACATAAGAACATAAGAAATATACAAACGAGAGGAGGCCATTCGGCCCATCAAGCTCGCTTG
>JAODKM010000118.1:2658565-2669054 GCA_026780845.1 Petrocephalus sullivani | reverse complement strand
CAGTCAAAGTTGCTCTTCTATCAGCTTGAATCAGTTGGCCCATTCTCCTCTGACCTCTAGCATCAACAAGGCATTTTTTCCCTTCCACACAGGTGTGTGCAGACATGACACTGAGCTATTCTACGGAAAGTGAGGACATATAACACAGGCGTGTGCAGACATGACACTGGGCTATTCTATAGAAAGTGAGGACATATAATACAGGCATGTGCAGACATGACACTGAGCTATTCTATGGAAAATGAGGACATATAACACAGGTGTGTGCAGACATGACACTGGTGACATACAGTGAGAAAGCAGACAGCGCGCACCTGGCGCGGTCAGTGAATAATTTAAATGACTCGAATCATACAAAATTAAACAACGAGCAGTAAACAAATATTACTGCTCGTTTATCATTATTTGTTTTTAACTTTTCATGATGACAGGTCAGGTTCTGCCTCCTCTGACTGCACATCCCTGGTAGGGTTCTGTGATGATTTGGTCCCTACCGATGTTGAAACCAAACCTACGCCTTTGATTTGAAGGTTGACATCTTTAGTTATTTGAAAAGGCCGAAGTTGTGAACCATGTAATGGAGGAGTTAAGGACATGGCTACCTAAAGATTATTGCCATTGCACCGTCAAGTGTATATACAGCCATAACTGCTTTAGTGCAGTATCCATAGAGAGCACAGCAGAGGTTTTCTCGTCACTGATGTGACCTGCACTTCCCTAGTACCATTCATCTTCATTCCAGACCAAAACAAGGACTGACCAGAGTAAGGAGAGATCCGAGGTTTCCCTGAGGAGTGTCTCAACGTCGTCCATCATCTTTGTGTGGAACTCAGTCATATTCATGATCTTGGCCAAGTCTGGGAAGTCTTTCAGTTGCAGTGGCGCCTTAGCCACACTGGTGTATGCCTGTGACATGGAAGGAAGGAACAACAGGGTGAGGGAGCTACAGAGTGATTCTACTAGCCTTGTATGGTGTATAAAGACAGTATCTCCAGGATAACCCTACCTGGAGCCTTAACCAATCCAACCTGAGAGCTCTCAAGTCAAACTCTTCTCCATTTTCCACTGCAAAGGCATGCAATGAATCTGTTAAGCTTCCTCCATCTTAGATGTCATATAAGCAAATGAAAAACAGGGCCATGGATACAGTCCATGGCCCAAAGGTTGAGGGTACAAGTCCAAAGAGATTGGCTGCTGTTGAACCATTGAGCAGTGTGATTGGTTTGGATTGTCCCAGCAAAATATCAAGATAAGCAAGTAGAATCTCAAGCATCCTCAGGGCTGCTGAATAGTACAGTAGTAGTGAGTGTCTGCTTACCTTGTTTTATTGAGAGTGCGGACAAAGTTGAGACAAACGATGACATCAGGATAGACTCCTCTTCCGGACAGACGTTCATGTTCTAGAGGCAGGAGCGAAAACGCCCTCATTAAAAGGTCACTCACAGAGACATGGCCAGTTCTGGCTTCTGCTAACAGTGTTGCCTGATGCATGGAGAGAGGATAAACTAGGCTTTAAAGTGAGCACATGGTGGATTAACATGTGCTGTCAGAAACTTCTTATTAGCTTCATTGGTCCAATACATCCTCCAGCTAGTGGACAGGGGCTCAAAACCTACCCCAGGCAGCACAGGGCACAAGGCAGGGGGCATAGTGAATGGTATCCCAGTTCATCACAAGGTACATACTAACATTCACGCACCATAGCAAGCTAAAAATACACAACTGCCTAAAAATACCTTCGAGCTGTGGGAGGAAACACGAGGGAGAACATGCAAACTCACACACACAAAGCACGGCGGAGGGATTACAATCCCACAGTCAGGAGGGTTTGAGGTTACTGTGCTGCCCACTGGGTCAAACAGTAATCCCACTAACCAGGGGATTCCAGTCCTTATATCTTTCATCACCAGAGGTGTCAGATAGAGCGATTCCTGTGTAGCAGGAACACAATTGGATTTATCTGGGTTGGGGCCGCAATATG
The DNA here is from genome assembly GCA_026780845.1 of Petrocephalus sullivani. NCBI lineage: Eukaryota > Metazoa > Chordata > Actinopteri > Osteoglossiformes > Mormyridae > Petrocephalus > Petrocephalus sullivani. Next base: position 2,667,073 of record JAODKM010000118.1, on the reverse strand, counting down.
ACCTGCTTTAATGGAACCCAAAATTTCTAGTAGCACATCACCACTCATCACTTCTGGCCATGAAACACTGTAATCTGTACACGGTTCGCCGTGTTTAGTGTACAGCTGTTAGTGAATGGCTCCCCGGCGTGATACCTGCATCGTGTCATTTAGTGCCAGCGCGTCGAACTGTGCCAGGTACTGCAGGTGGTAACGCTGCAGAACGGAGTTGTACTGGATCAGGAGAGTCTTCAGTCTCTCCATATAGAACAGGAGCTCTGCCAAATGACTGCAACACAAGACGGCCAAAATCGCACCGAGCTCAGCTCAGAACCACAACAGCAAAGCCTGCACTTCACATAATTCACAGTTCTCACGAAACCGACTTGCTGCTCCTTCATACAGCTGGGTCATAAACTCCACGGGTTCACGTCCATTGGAAGAGCGTGCTGTTGGAGAGTGAAGGACGGACGTTTGGACGGGTCTCGCTATGACTTACGGGTCCACATAGTCCTCGGGAGTCTTGGTCTTGGGGACATTGTCAGCGTGACGCACAAGCCAGAGCACCTCGTCACGGGAGAACGCCAGAGCCATAAAGACATACAGGGCCTTTGTATTGAAAAAAGTGGTGATTTATTGCTGACAACGCCAAGAGCGTCTATTAAAACTGCAGCACAAGTTGTCTGATGCATTCCTACAAAGTGGAATTACCCACTACGCTTCCTCGAACTGCCTCAGATTTCTTTCCATGTGGTGGCTGAGCTAGAGGGCGGTGATGGACACCGGAACTCACCTTGGGGCCCAGCAGTCCAGGCTCGTCCTCCAGGACTTTGGTCAGCTCCTTCAATGCGTTGCGCAAGAAATGCCTCTTCTCTTTGTGAAAAGCTCCACTGCCATGCAAATACACAACCAGCAATCAGTTTATTCATCAGACACATTTAAGCAAAGCGATGTACTTTTGAGAAAGCAAAGGGCAATTGGGTGCAGGACCCAATGGAGAGATTATTCTGCTGATGTGGGATTCAAACTGGCAACCTTCTGATCACCAGAACAGGTCCCAGACCCACAGAGCTGCACACCACCGTCCAGCCTTCGGCTTGCCAAGCTACAAGGCTCACTAAATCACGGCCGACACGCATAATGAAAGTTTAATATACTCACCAGTTGGCTATCGCATATTCCCTGCATTCTTTGATGTCAGCAATACGTTTGTTGTACCTGTTACCAAGAGATGAAGGTCAGCTCGGTATATCATCAGGCCAGCACCAGAAGAGTGGTTACGTTTTAACCTGCCAGACAGCATCTCACATTCATCATGTCTTACTACGAGCCAAGATAAATGTGAGACGTTTCTACCGATGTTCAGTAATTACTATCACAGTCTGCTTTCATGTTTTTACCCTTAAAGCAGATGGACAATAAAAACGGCTCCCAATGTAAAAGATGCTGATATCCTATTGGACATAGAACTGTTAGATACAACCACAAAATCTTCAGCAAGAAGTGTGAGGTCTCGCCTGGCAAATATAGCACTGTGCAAAAGCCTTGGGCAGTCATGGAAAATGACATTTAAATGATCCTCATATTGGTGTAAATCTATGATATTATGAGTGTCAAAATGTGTCAGTTTAGTCATTTCAATGCCTCTCCTAAAGTCACCCAGTATTTGCAAGAACCATCCGAAACACCCAATTATTTCTTGACTAACTTAGCGTATCTGGCTAATCAATACCTCATCACGTTAATTAATAATTAAGTTTTTGATTACAATAAGTGAGTTGCTGGTGACATTTAATACTACATGGAAAGGCTGGGGTGCCCCTGAGGATAGATTTGGGCAGGGCAAGCAAAATCTGATTAACCTAGTTATCATTTGCCATCTCACTTTAGATTCTGACAGTCTGATCGGGGTGGGGGGGACTCCATTGTGGCTTCTGGGACCTAAGTTGCTGCTTAGATCGCTTATGCCTTGGGCCCTGTGTTTTGGCCCTGGAGCAGTGTTGTTCTAGCCAGTGTTTTCCAATCAGTTTCTTGGGGACCCGCAGACAGTCAACATTTTTGCTCCCTCCCACGGAACAAACCTGAGGACCGTCTGCGGCTAATTGGACTTTTTTTTTACTCTTCCTTTACACATATTCTAATGATAAACTGTTTTTTCTGAGCAAGCATACACGTATGACCCAGAAAAATAACTTTTGAACATTTTCTTTGGCAAATCAAAGTCTTTGGCGCAGCGCTGCGTATAACACTTAACAGGGCCATGGGCAGAAAAAGTACAACAGAAGAAGCAGGGTCCATGATTTCTAGCCACTGTGACCGTGGTTGATAAACGGAATGTGTTTGATTTGCGTTGAATTCAGCAGCGCACCCCTTGATGCCGTCGAAGATTTCCTCTGTGACCTTGTGGATGTTGAGTGCCTCATCCCTGATGAGCGTGACATACAAGCCGCTCCGCAGGGCCATCTTCCACAGCTCCTGGGAGCTCTGGTTGGTGTTCAAGCTGCTGTGGCAGAGCAGGAATCCCACTGGAGGGCGAAAAAGGCTGGATGAGAGATGTAGGAAGGTCCAGTGGTGCTGCTGAAGCCCCGCCCAGCGTCTGTGTGTAGATGTCGTCAAGGTTACGGATGTACAAGCTATTCAGAGGATACTTTCGTGTCCTCTGGGCACATGGCTAACCTGAGCGGCTGACGTTTCCAGTTACGTAAGGGAAACAGAATGGGCGGAGGTGACAAATGGGGTGCAAAAGAGCACTGACACGTAGCCTGATGCTCTCAGTGCTGGTCAGCTACTCCAAAGTACTCACTAATGATCCAGCGCTCCATCGTCTCCATGGACAGGTACTCGCAAGGTATCTAACAGGGGGAAACACACTACAGTGATGCTAAACATCACACATAGCACACAGGACATTTTCATACGAAACCAGCAAATGTATTGTAATATTTATACAGCTGAAAATGTATGTGGATATTTTGAGTAAATAAATGTAATCTTTGATTACATTTGATTGCATTTTTTTATTTTTGGTGGGAAATGTTTGTGTGAGAGTGGCACTGGGGTTTCATATTTCCCTGGGGGGGTTTGAATCTTGCCCCGAATTTGGATCTTATCCCCTGTTTTGTCTGTTTGGAGCTGCCTAAGGTATTCCACTTTACAGCAAGCTGAATGGGTGTCTCTAAATTGCCCTGAGTGTGTTGGTGTATGAGTGCATGCTCTGTAATGGCCTAGCATCCCTTCCAGGGAGTTCCCTGCCATCTGTCCTTTGCAGGCCTGAACTGAGATTAAAAATCACCCTAGGACGTAGGGGTCCCCCACAGCCTGTGGCCAAAGAATAGATTTTGCTGAACAGGGGCGAGTCCCCCATGATATATTTTGCCGGTCCTACAGGAAAATGCCCAGTATGCCAGACAGCCAGTCCAGCCCAGGCCCTGCTGGGATAGATTGCAGGCTACAGTGATCCTGTGCTGGATTAGCAGCATGGATGGGTCATGTGCGGATGGACTTCTGTGTTTCTGCCAGTAAATGTCGCCAGCCCAAAAAAAAACATGTGGAGTGGAACGGCAGGGCCGCGCTACACACCGTGTCGCAGAACACCGGGGCGAGCATGTTGGCCGGCACACTCAAGAGACTGAGGAGCTGTGCCGTACGCCACTGCTCAGCCCCCAGGTTCCTGCGGGGGTACACCAGCTGCAGCGAGAGCAAGGCCTCTGTCACCGCCTGTGCCGGCAGGAAGGGGAAAAGCCACCGTCACTGTCTGTCACCAGCTGTCCCCAGGGCACAGCCCATAACTCTCCACGCCGGGATTGTGGGTCGCCGAACACGTGACAGTTCCCCCCACCTTGGTGTGTGGCCCAAACTCCTCCATCAGCTTCTTCCAGGCATGGTCGTACTCCAGGATCATCTGGCCCAGCCGTGGATAGGATGGGTCACTGCAGGAACACCACAGCTTCGCTTGTCACAGCGGGGCCAGACAAAGCTTCCACGCCCCCAACCTGTTTGCCAGCCTGTTTCCAGCACTGCACCTCGCTCTTTAAATCGCTGTGTAGGCATATCTAAATGAGCCGTGCCACTCCGTATAGCTGTAGGAAAGTACTTTTTCTTTGGTGCTTCCAGAAACTAATCATCACCTAATTCCATCTCTGAAACTGGACACATTTGTAGAAACTCTTCGAGTTATTCTTGCTGTGTGTTTGCTGGTCACACGCCTGCAGAGAGAGACTTCCCTCGTCAGGGGAGAACATGGGACACAGCACTTTATCGCGGCTGTAAAACGTTCATGTCCGTGCCCCCGCGCCTTTTTTGGAAGGCGCTGCATTAAGGCCGAAGCTAGTCAACAGGCTCCTCTTCAGGTATGTGTAATTCCCACTAGGTAGAGTTGGACTTTTTATGCTTGTTGTTTGTGTAATAAAGTACTCACTGTTCTCACTACAAACTGATCCCGGCAAAGTCACTCCGAAAAAACTGCTGCTCTTGTCATTACTCCTAAATTGCACCTGTTAATACAGACTTGCAGTGCCAGGGGGTCACGCTAAAAACTCTAATATAAATGTGACTTTGGGCCCCCTGCCTAATTCTACATATAATTTTACAAATCCACGGGCCCTGTAAAGTAAACCTCGCCTAATTACAATTACAACAAGTACAATTAATTTACTTATCAGAAACAATTGAAAGCAGGGCTGGACAGTCCGTGGAGAAATTGAGGGTTCAGAGCCTTCCTTTTAACTGCACAGTACTTCTATACACATAAACACACACATACGCACATGTATGTGAGTATATATGAGTGCAGTATTTGTGTGTGTAAATAGTACATTTTCTCTGCTGAATTTCTGTGAGCCCCCCCCCCCCGGCACATGGCGTGTGGAGTAACAAAGAAGGTGAGATGTTGCTCCACCTTTCTTAAGCACTTTTCATGTACCTGGTGCCATTCGACATCTCGTGTGCACAGTTGAACATGCCAATGAGCACCTTCTTGTCATCGATGCGAGACAGCATCAGGATGACAGAGGTGTACGTCACAATCAGGTCCAAGTAGTTTCTGGTGAAGCCAAAATTCACTGTCTGTTGAACGAAACAAAGAGAAGTGAAAGTATCTCTCTCGAGGTCCTACTTCCAGATTAATGAGGAAAAACATCTGGGCTTTCTGACTGGCTAAGCAGATTTTTCAGATACTGCTATATTATTTGAGTAGCTGCTGGTTGTAGACTTTCCATTGTTTTCCGTTCAGCAACAGAGCGGTGTACAGCATCAGTCTTATTTTAACTACTCACAATGTTGAAAAAGCACTGGCAGGCATCTATGGTGTTCAGGAGTTCATATACGTGATCCTGAAAGAAAGCAGATGGCCATTATCATCAAGAAACAAACAAGGAACGGGAGGACACCTTCGTCTTCCACGCATGTTAAATGTAATAAGTGACAAAGGAGGCGCTCCTTATCAAGACAGCTTTCTCACCCGGAACTCCATCACGTCCAGGAAAGAGTGGTAGTAGCTGGTCAGGGCCGCGAGGATATCTGTTTTTTGCTTTTGGATGATGGACAGATTTTGCTGAAAAAGACGATGGAAAGCAACTGATAAAGCAGTGGGGGAAGAGCTGCCTCTGCATGGATGGTGGGCTTCTGTACAGAATGCTCTTCTAAAGTAGATCACAGTCTAGTGTGAACCAGAGAGGGGGAACCCATGCGAAGGAGAATCTGGGGTACTCACGACGTTCCCCCTTGGGTCAAGGTTGGGGAATTTCTTGTTGATGTATTTGACGGCCGACTCCATGGGTTTTTCTGACAGGAAGCTGGGCCTGAGCTGGGGGTCTGAGCAGATCTGTGACGTCGGGGAGAACGAGGATGAGGAAGCTCCCACAGCCTGTGTTGTGGTGTCCTGGCTATTTGCCATGTACTGCAAGCCCCCACCCATCCAACATCATCAAGCATTTTCACAGTCACACGCAGTACACCTCACCTCTCACACCTCAAATTAACGTAGCCTAAATATTAATCTCCATCTGAGAATGCAGGCATCATCTTCAAAGGGCTCCCTTGGCAGTCTGGGGAATCATCTGATCATATTAGAGCCTGACTTTGATCAAACAGCACATAATGAGAACTGCTACCCCCTGGAGAGCATGAAAAGCAGGTTGACATCAACATTATTTAACGTCTTTGTTCTCCAGGAAATGCCATCTGTTATTCACGCCTCATGCTCAGCTTTGATATAAATTTGACCTCTAATGACAGTTGCAGTGAGAGAGCTCGTATGCAGGAATGGCTGCGGCCAAACATATGAAGCTTCGCCATGGCCTCCCTCCGCAGCCCAGCTTCCTGTACATGCTTCCGCTTTAGAGCCAGGCGCCCTGCAGAAGAACAGTGCGAGTGCTCGTCCCCACAGCGGCTACAGACCTTCTGCCTATTCTTGAGAATAGCTCCAGCTAAAAATATAAATGCCTGTCCACCCAACCATATCTCCTCCATCTCATTTCATTGTGCATTGAGCATAATGACATTAAAGTTGACTTTGTCTATATGTGTTGGGGCTACATCACCATTGTTAACAATGTGCCAATAGCTACTCTCCCTTCACACCTGTTGCTTACGTTTCTCTCAGTTGGAAAAACCTTAAAAAAACACTTTGATACAGCTTGTACCGTGACAAATATCCAAAACGAGAGCAGACTTTGTTGAGAAGGGCTACTTCCCCTTCTAAGCAAAAAGTGACACCATCGATCTCGAGGGTCGATCTCACCGTCTTGATGTGCTTCATCCGGATGAGGACCCCCCTGCCCCTCTCGTTGAGGATCGTCAGCTTCTCTGCCAGCTTCTGCTGGTAGGCCATGGCAGCCGGTTATCTCCTCTCCACTCTTCACGTCGGCTTCCACTTATGGTCGTGCTCCTGCTCCTGGCTTAGGCCCGGTCAAACACAGTCTGGTCCCACCCAGGTTTCTTCTTTTCGTGAGGGGCGGTCCTAGCAGCAGGGGGTGGAGCCTATATGAAGTCATGGTACCGCTGGCTCTTTTAGGGGAAGAGGAGGGTCACGTGTTGCTGGAGCTGCCTCGTGTGTTGAGGCCGCATCGCCCTCATAGTGACACACGGCACAAAGAGATCAGGGAACCACAGGCGGCAAAACAACTTGAGGTGACAATTCTGACGTCACGACTTCCTGTGTGCCCTTTCCTGCACCTCTTCCCCTTTTACTACTCTTTTACTCCACAAGTTCTTAAATCTCTGCATCTATCCATTTAGAGAGCCATAACTCATGTGCACAACAGCAAGAGTCCTTCTGGGCTATCAGCATCGTGCAATTCCATATTCCCTCATAACTTCGCTACGTGCCGCCCTATATACGACCTCAAGCGTTTCAGCGTAGCAGCAGCCTTTAAATGAGGATTATGCAAGCGATAAATTATGAGAATGTTGGGAAATATTTCGTATTAATTTCCAAAAAAGTACTCTTTGTCATTGGAGCAATGCTGCAACTTTCACTATTATCATTGTTTCCATTGGTAGGACAAGTGTGAAAAGACACACATATTACCTCCCCTTTCCACTAGGTGTCAGGGTCGGCATGCTTGTGTGTGGGCTCCCCTCTGTAAGAAAACTGTACCATTGCTTCAGTGCTTGTGGCGAGCTTCCCCCCTTACGTGTGACCTTAGCCTGCCAGTCCCCACCATATTAAACCCATATTAATCAGAAAATACAGACCGTATCGCTCTAATATTCTGAGAAGCAATTTGGTTCTTTTCCGCCTTTTCATTATTTTTAAAATTTCGAATATACACAGATTACAGCACTGTATAATGAAATTAAGTTTAATTATTTTATGAATGTAACACAGTGCTGATTTAGCTCATAACCAGGGAAATTAATCTTAATAAGTTTAATAAATTTCCACCTGGGGTGTTGCTGAGAGCTTGGGTACATCTTCAGGCCAGAGGTCACGGGAGAACAGTGTGGCCTACTGGGGATGCTCTCTGGGATGGGGGAAAGGACAGGCGGTGGCTTATGCCGGCTCATGCAGAATTCCCAGAATCCTCTCTGTCCTCACTCGCAACACTATCATGATGCTTTTTGGCCATTTGCACAAGTGCCTTGGAATGCTTCATTTCACGGGGCCTGAGCACAGGGTCAGCTGATTTACCTAGCACTCATGCAGCATATCAGGAGGTTTTAGGTTCCACTAGGGGACCGTAAGAGATGTGGCTATTCTGCTGACATCAGACCTCGAACCAGCACCCTGCCGGTCAAAAACACAGTGGCCTAATGGAAGGAGCCAGATACCACCCCAGCACGGGTTCATGGTGCCATTTTCCAAATGTAGCTCTGAAGAGGTCACTTTTATAAGCATATGTCGAGAGAGGATGCTCCATTTTCCTGGCTCATATGCCGCCTTATGCTTAAAGAAGAGGTGGCATGCAGTGATCTCTTTCTCAGAAAATGGTCAACAGCAGCTCTGCTGGCTACACAGGAGTCAGGTGGGGGGCCCGGCCTGGAGACGCCATCACGTGACGCCCCAGAAGTGTGCGCTAGGCCTGCAGA
>JAODKM010000118.1:2642581-2658315 GCA_026780845.1 Petrocephalus sullivani | reverse complement strand
CAGTAAGTCACATGCGAAACGAATGGGCGGTCAGGAGACTATTTAGGTATCAGTAAGTCACATGCGAAACGAATGGGCGGTCAGGAGACTATTTAGGTATCAGTAAGTCACATGCGAAACGAATGGGTGGTCAGGAGACTATTTAGGTATCAGTAAGTCACATGCGAAACGAATGGGCGGTCAGGGGACTATGCGGCTGAGATTTTACAATAATCTCACTTCAAGATGTGGATTTCAGCAGCTTCTCCTTGAGGACATCTACTATTCAGATCAGGCGCAGACTTCCACAAAACCCTCACTGGGTGATTTCTCATGAGAGAAATCGAGAGTAGGTGTAAGATATGAGCATTGTCTCCTTGTTGCGGTGATTGGCCTTTTATGTAAGAGAGAAATCTCACTACAGTTTCTTTCCTCTGGGAGTAAACCTGCTGTGTGGGACTTAAAAAGTCATGTGTGTCACAGAGTAACTGGAGGCTGCAACTCTAGCATGTTGGCAAGGATGTGGCTGCGTTTTACTATTATAGGTTGACTGTGATTAAAGACTGTAATTGCTAAGATCGTGTCTTTAATCCACCCAGGGGTGTATGAAGCCTTAAACAGCATCATACGTTATTTTTGACTGGCTCTTTCACGAGCAGATGAAAGCAGGGAGCCTCCTGTCTTCACATAAGCCAGTTTTGAAATGTACCTGTTACCTTGTTAGGGAGCTGTGTTCAGAGGAGTCTTTCACGAATTAAGCATGAGTGGCGGTGAGTAGAATAACTGACCGCAGTACGTTGTGTATAGTCAGGTGGAAAGCACAGAGCGGAAAGAGACGAGGGATGCTAGCCTTGGGAAGTGGACTCATGTGCCCGGAGCCAGCCGCTGGCCGAGGGGCCGAGGTGATGCCAGCTTCCTAATCCTCCAACCCTGGCATGCCATCACAAGACAGAACCCCCGGGGCGGAGACCAGCCAGGCCACCTCAAAGAGACAGTAATCCTCTTACCTCGTAAAGGACCCCCGGGCCAAGTTTAGAACTGGGGGTTCTTAAATTAGCAAATATTGTTTTGGTAACAAGTGTTTGATGTGCTGCTTGGATTTCTTGCAAAGCTGATAACATAAACCGACTAATGACTCGTTCCAACTTAGTAAAGACTTCAGTAGGATTAATTAGACACTCATTGCCCTGATCCTGACTGTACTCCATCCCTGCTACCCCTTTCTTGACAAACAGTACCACTGAAAGGCTGTTTCCTTATATCTTGTTCAATGCCTATTTTCCCCCTGGGGGGTATTCTGTGACAGCTATACTGTCCCAAGCTGGCTTGGTTTAAAGCTGGTTTTCCATGCTGCGTAGCAGACAGGCCCGAGGATCTATTGTGAGCACATCGGGGCAGCAGGATGCAGAGCAGCGGCGTGGTGCTGTCAAAGGCCTCTCTGCGCCAGCCTCAGCCTTTGAAAGACCAAAATAGACAGTGTCTGCCAGCCTCCGACGTAACTGAGAAAGAATAAAACCAGGCTGGGACTGTATGTTCCCGTTTGCACAAACCGGTCGATATCAAGGGAGACTGACATAAATTTTTAATCAAACCCAAAGCGCCACAACCCTCATTCACTTACACTGACACTGTCGTTTAGAAGAGGCTTGTGCCCAATAAACTTGATTGATCCCAGTGGATATTCTTGTGCATGCAACAGCCAGGTAGGGCAAAGAAATATATGCTGCAATACACGACAAACTGCCAAGACGGTACACATAGCAGAGAAAAACTGACTGTAAAAGTATGCAGTACATAAACATAACATCCTGAAAAAAATATTAAGGTAAAAAAAAGTCCAGACTTTTACTACTTTTAGTGTTAACAATCAAATGTGAGTGGTCATAAAACAGAGAGTAATTACAAATAATAGTAGCCTTGTCTCTTCTGTGCTTTATAAATAAATTGTACATACTTACGAGATCATATGCATGAGCCTCACAGTGCTCGCAGCTTTGTCCAGCAGATAGATGACTGCTTTATTTACTCCAGTCCTGGTGATTCTGGCCAGGAGCTGATGGAACCAGGGGGCTGAGGTTAGAGGTGGGTCCCCCTGAAAAAATATCACCTTTGGCCCCCCATCCCAGGTTTCCACTAGCAGGGGGTGGCTCCCCACAGTAGATTGTTCCTCATGCATATTCAGTGCCCCCGTAATACTTTCACATATTTAGGAGCCCCCTGGGCCCCCTGAATCTGCCAAGGTATGCATGCCCCTCTGATGCCCCAGGTCTGCAATGAGCCAATCACTTGTTCCTTGGTTAAGTATAACGTTAAAATGTTTTGCAAAATGTTGAGTATTTATAATAGCAAAGTGAGGTTTTCTAGCTGTATGAAATGCTACTAATACCATAATTTAGCAATATTAGCATGTTCATAGAATATTCTAATAAGTTAAATGTGTTCTAAGTAAAGCAATATATTTATATTATTTAATAGAACAAAAGTCCAGTAATTTGGGTCATTAATTTAGCAAATCCATTTGCTGCTGGCACCTACATTATGTAAAGTGTTGGCACCTTCAAAAGATGTTTAATTTATTATATTTCAACAAAGTACTTAATCGGGGCCAGGGGGACAATGAAAGGAATGACAATTACTTGCAGGTTGGCAGCATGAGAAACAGAATTACTTGTTGCCAAGTTCACAGCTGGACAGGAGGATTAGGAGACAGGTGGTGGGTCCAATTTGCGGTTTTTCTGTCTGGCCCCTGCCTATTTGGCTCGAAGTGATGACTTTGCCTTTTTTGCGTTGCCATGGTAGCACAGCATGCTGATGTGAGCAGGAAGTGTGAATCGTCTGATGGCGATGGATGAGCCACGCCTGTGTCCGGTTATCGGCGGCACTCCTCCGGTCTGCCCGTCTCATTCCTCGTACTGGCCTTCTCGTTTTGACCCGTAACCCTCGTTTGTTTCTCTGCTCTGCACAATAAACCCTTTCCTGTTTGCCAAATGCCTGCATTCGAGTCCTTCGTCTTGCATCTCGTGACAGACATGAACAGTCCGATGGTGTATTAGCTATTTTGTCAGAAACTGAGAAATGTTCAGCAAAGTCCCGATCCCAAATGTAATGACGCGGGGTTGTACACCACATGCTGTCTGTGCCTACGAGCTAGCATTAAACGTCTGCAGATTAATTCATTTTAGTAACTATTTAAAATTAATTTTATATTTTAATCAATATATCAAATGCAAAAAAATCTATCAAATCAATAATGTGCATGCTAGCATGAACAAATAATCTTAACCCACTAAGTTTACATGGTCTTATCATATTAAAGCATAAAAATATATCAATATAAAATAGTACAATATTTCTGTGTGCCCTGTATTTCCTGAGATCCAGTCCACTAATCGGGTGATAATTCTTTCTATTGCTATGGTAATACCTGTTTTACACACTGGATGTCAGCATAGAGTAATTTATTATTAAATGTCATCTGGTGAACGTATGACACGGTCTTTTAAAAGTATTGTGCGCTTCTTTTTGGATGATATGAAGAGAAAAAATTGACCATATGTGCTTAGACACTCGATACTGATGTATTACATCTGTAATGGAGTAACAGTGCGTGTGATCGTTAATTGTGGACTGCGCTCCGTCGATACGTAAGTTCGGTGTTTGTGTGAGAGAGAGAACGGGGGAGAACATCCTGCCTTTTTGAGTTTTCCCCCCGAGGAGAGGATAGTACAAAGGAGCTACAGTTGGATGGAATTATTGCACTGTGCTGGAGCGCAATGCCGTCAGACAGGAAAGAGGGACCGTTTCCATCCCTCACCTCTGTCTCCCTTCATCAGTGCATCAGGCCAGCCCCCACCTCCCAATTAGAGGTATAGCCCCGCTAAAGATGCCGGCGACACCCCAAATAATCAAATGGACTGGTACCGAAAAGTTACAGTGTCACATGGCTCCAGTTCAGTGACATCTAGAAAAAACGTCTGTTAGGTTTTGCGAATGTACCTGCACGAAGCCTGATTCCAAGTGGTGCAAATTGACCAATGAAGTAATTCACCAGCAGGTGGCGCACTTTCCCTGTGACTGGCCCGTGGGCTACCGTGCAAAGCCTAGTTTATGTCATGGATATGTATGGTGGATATGTATGGTGGATATGGGGGCATATAATGAAGAAGAAAGGCTTATAATAAGGACATTTTTTTTTATCAAGGATATCAGTAGTCATTCACCCAAGAACCAAACACCACTAAATTATCTGACGTTTCTAGTTTTAGCAATCAAATAAAAAACAATGGATAATTTAATTCAAACTGATGTACAAGTTTTATTGGACCACTTTGTACCTTTCCCCAGGAGAGCTCCATATGGGAGATGAACCAGGTGTCTTCAAGACAGAAGCCGCAGAATTCATCCAAAAAAGAAAAAACATACCGATAATATGTTTAACTTGACGTGCGACGTCGTCTGGAGTGCAGGTACAAACACAACTCTGACTTCCCCATATCAGCGACCAGTAAAGTCAACAAGGCCGATAGCCCTGGGCCCAATTAGTACTTTGGTGCCATTCACTTTAATCTCAAGGCTGGCTGTAGCAGATACACAACAACAAGAGAAGTCACGATGGGCTTCAAAGGTCCTCAGAAGGACAACCAGCAGCACGGGCCAAAGACCCCTCAGGAAACAGGATATAGCGCCCTGGCCTGGTGACACAGAGGATGAATGAACCGCTTAAGCCAAATAAGTAAATATTCAGAAAATGAAAAGCCATTAAATATAGCAGTCGGAAACACCAAGGCAAGCGAAGGCTTTTTTCTCTCTTTTTTGCCCTGTTTTGATAAGATCTCCTTCAGGGCATGTTTTTTGAAGTTTTCAAAGTTTTGTAAAGTGCTGTATTGTTTCCAAACGAAACAGTTCATTGCCACAGTTCCTGCCATTAGGAAAGCAGTTGCCGGCGTGGCAGAAGTTACGCGCCGGATTCACGTGTGTCAGTGCCATGTGTATCATGCGGCCACAATCACACGCTCACACTGATCCTGATTACGTTTACCGCGTGCGTGTCAGTGATGACTATATAGAGCTGAAACTGAGTGCAAGGTTGCTGGCTGTGCTGTTGTCAAAATACAGATAACAGGCCATCTGATTAACTGGACAGTACTGACAGATAATAGGTCATGTTTTTTTTTCCCAGGCTATAAGACTTCCCCACACACTCTTGGTCTGCTTGTCCTCACTGTGACATTGTGCCAATTGAAGTACGGGTTAGTGCACAAGGAGCTGTGCATTATGTGTTTGTAAACACACAGCAGTGGTGGCATTTAAAAATGCTTAGTGCATGACTTGAAGTGTATGTTCCCACTTATGCATTTGACTTGCATGTTTGTACCTAAAGACATTATTCTCATGTTTACAAGCCGAAAATGATTTATTACTAGAACTACTTTCTTCCGCTAAGTTATTAATGATTTCATTTTAAATTGTATTCTACATCTGGAATTTTAAGTAACATCAGTTAGAATTAAATATTATTATTCCGCATTAATTTACTACTGTCATTCACATAGCTGGCACTACATACAGAATACACCCTTCCAACCAATCAGACTTGAGAATTCAAATCACATTATGGTTTACTGCCTGCATTTTGACCAATATGGACAATGAAATATGAAGTGTTGGCTCCAGCAGGCCCGGAGGTCAGCAGATCTGGTCTGCATTGTGGAGTACATGAAGGATTCAGTGGCACCTTGGTGCTAAAGCTGCAGTGTTTGCCTGTGGAGACATCCGATCTCATCCAAAGCTCGCAGATCCTTAACTTGCAGCGTCCCCCTTGTTCCCATCGCAGGTTCCGTGGCTCTGTAGCTCCGGTTCCCTCTTTCCTCTCCTGGGTGGATAAATGGCAGCATTGTCCCCGCACTTCCCTATTGAGTCTTTGGCCTTTGAGTAACCTCCACCCGCACGCCTGGACAACCCCTCCCCAAACACAAGCCCCCTCCCAGCCCACCCTACCCGGTTCTCCATCTCAGACAGGAAAAGGGGGCTGAACGGAGCTCTTTGATCAGGATGGGGTGGACTGGGAGAAAGTGAGGCCCAGGAGCCAACAATGGGCGTTCGGTGTACCCGCTACGTCGAGCTCAGTCCCTGTAGGACGGAGAAAGGCTCTCTGTCCACCTCCTCTCTTCTGCCTCAATTTGTTCCTCGTGTTCCCTCCTTCTGCATGGCTGTCTGACATCTGCTTTAGAAGTCATTTGGGAGCATTAAGGAGACTGCATTGTTTTTATAAAACACTATAAGCAGAGCCTGCGGCATGCATAGCTGCTGTAATTATTTACGATTAAAAGCCAAGCTACAGATGCCAAACTGGCAGTGGTGCACTGTAAAATACAAATAATTTTAATCAGAATTTATGAAGGGTGCTTATAAGGAGTAATATAATTGTTTATCTAAGTAGTCAAATTAGCATTTATTAAAGTTAGTCTACCTGATGGTAATAAAAAATTCTTGATCATAAAAGATCTGCCAGTGAATTTATAGGAACAAAGTATGTTTTTATCTGCTGACTTGAACTCCTGTAATGTCCCCATAGATTTCAAACCTATTTTTTCCCCTGGTTTTCAGGCACAACACTGATTCTGTCTGGAGACGAGGGGTGGGGGGTGGGACAGGAAAACTTCTTCCAAGTCTTCGGGATTCCGGTAATGAGATAGCAGTTTCACACGGCGCCTCAAATAGGAACCAGCTGGCTGTCAGCGCTGCAAGGCCAGTTAAAAGGGTTTGCTTCTGCGTCTGACCCTTTTGGAGAAGGCTGGGGGTCTGGGCTCTTTGTTTATTGTCCCTTACGCTGCCCTCCCCCCAAAAGACTTCCAAAAGCCCTACACTGCACTACCTTGACTCCAGCGGCTTCCAAAGATGGCCCTGGTGACATTCCCCAGATATTGTGAAACGTCACACACATTTAGCATTCCAGCTCTTTAGTTTCTTAATTAACTCAAATGATTTCTGATTATTCTTGTAGGTTGTAAGTCCCCTCATGCCCATTAAAGGTTCTGCTGGCAGGCTGAGAACCTGAGGTCCCTAATCCAAAAGCTTGCACCAGTGGCATCCGCTTGGCCACCTGAATGCTCAGGCTTGGAATGGTGCCATAGGTGTGGAATCTGCCCTGTCTCTGCTTTGCAGGATGGACTCTGACACAGAGTGGAAGGGGCCGGAGGAGGCCCGGGGAGGTCTGCCGGCTCGTGGGGGCTCCCTTACAGCGCCGGCATGGTAGATCCTCACTTCCTAGCATGCCGGCCAGCCTCAGCAGTGAGCACTTGTGTTCCCCTCCATCCTGCATTCCTGCGCAGCGCCGGTCTGGCCGGCCGCTTCCAGGTAACCTGCTGCTGGTCTGTGTGCTCCTGGCCCAGGTCCACAGTGCCCACTCCCGACGCTCCAGCTGCGTCGCCTTTGGCTCTTTGATCTGAAGGCGTGCCTATGCAGCGTTTGGGTTTTTTTTTTTTTTCCTCTGTTCTCTTCCCGTCAGCCTCTGATGTCGCTCTGAACACGGCTGCTCCGACTCCTCTCATCCCATTCCAAGAGCAACACACCGATCTCGAACTGAACAGTCAATAGATAAATTATTCCCTCCCTCCACACCCCCATCTCTCTCTCCCCTCCCCTCCTCCAAACCTAATGCTAATAGCAGGGGTAGACTTACCATAAGGCAAGGGTAGGCAGCTGCCAAGGGCCCCTGAAAACTAGGGGCCCCATGAAGGCAAAATTTCCAGAAGTTACATATACTGATATAAGGTAATATGATGATTTTAATTATAGCAACATGTCCGTTATGTGCATTTTTAGAGACAGTTTCCAAGAAAATGAAAACAAAGTTGCCCCCCATTCTGGCTGTAATGGACTATTCCTACTCTGAGACTTGCTACCCAGCTTTCCTTTAACATTGCAGTCTAATGGTAAGATGCCGGCTGCAGCACTGCCAAGCCAACCGGCACAAAGTAGCCGAAGAGAAGAGGAAGACGGCGCAAGGGACATCTCCTGTGTCTTTGATGCTGTTTTGCTAGAGTGGTAGACAAATGAGAACGACAAATGTGGATTCAACACAATGAAATTAATGTATGCAAAAATCCACGTCTAACCTTAGGGCAGAGTAGGGCATCATATGCTACAGACTAGGCCCACAGCCAAAGAGGAAGTGGTTCTTAAGTTTCTTAAATTTCAATCCACTAGCATGATACCCCCCCCTTCCCCTGATTGGTGAATATTACTGACAGCACTCCTGCCCCCACCCTGATCAGTAAGTTTTACCGCTGGTACTCTATGTTTTGATTAGCATTTTATTAATGTTCCCCTGTTTTTAATTTCATCTAATTTCTCTTTTGGCTCCAATAAATGGCTTTAAAGGCCCACTAAGGGTCCTTCCTACCCATGTCAGCATAGGGCCCCCAGAGAAGTTAGTCGGGCCCCTGGCTACTAGATACTGAGCAACAACCAGCTACATGCCGTGTTTCGGATTTGATCGCAGCATTTATTTAGCAGGTGCATTTCTGCAAAGTAACACAGATTTCTGCAAACGTAGGGTTAGCAGTTGGGGGTTAGGGGCCTCACTCTGGGGCCAAACAGTGAAATCACTCTGTGAACCTGGTCATTCCAGCCCCAGGCACAGCACCCTAACCCCCAGAGCCACACCCGGGACCCAGCATACTGCTGTTTAGTACCAATCTGTTCTGTCTGTCCACTCCCACCCTCTCTTATGTAATTGTGTAGGTATAGTCCAATAGTCCATAATGTGGTTTAAAATCAATGACATTTACATGTCAATTTATTTAACACATAATTTTATTCAAAGCAGCATAAAACTGAGAGAGCAGAGCCAGACAGTCTCTGGAGCAATTGCGGGTTACGGGTTCTGCTCAAGGGCCCAACTGCAAAATCACTCTGCTGGCCGCAGGATCTAAACTAGCGACCTTCCAATCACGGGCACAGTGTCCAAACACACCGAGGCACACAGCGCCCCCCGGTGTCGGTTCAGTAACACAGTATGAGGTGTGAAAGAGGCTTTTCATTGGTTGCCTGCGGCAGTGACAGTCCTCGGATGGGAAGATGCTGACATGCATTCAGATGGTCTCCAGACAGCAACTTCTGGGGACTTTTTTGTTCTGTTTGAAGGCTGCGGCAGAGTGAAGTGCATTATTAGAAAAGCAGACTGAAATCCGTCATTACGAAAGGTTAAGGGATACAGAGTTGGCAATGGACCCTGCTTATGTCACCGTCTGGGTCTCGGAGCCCTCTCCCGAGTGAAAATCGAGATCTCGCATCTGCGAAAAAAGACCAGAATAATTACAGGATGTGCTAAATCTGTATGAAGGAGCAAACATTTGTGGCATCGTGGTTCTTCAAGGAAAATTTCTACTTTGAAAAGTATCTGTATGTTTTTTTTTTCTTAATTGCTGGAGCACATACTCCCTTCAATGCAAGTAAAATATGCCCCTGATTTGGAAGGCAACAGGGGTATTTGGAGAATGCAAGCAGGGTTGTACATATATAAACCCCACAGAGTCATAAAAAGCAGGGTGATGAGATGTAACCTGCATTACGCGCCCATATTGTTTGGAATGGAATTTCTTAAAGCCTAAAAGAGGTTCCTAGACTATTTTGTACCTGATTAATTAAACTGATATAATCTGATAAAAGGTGCCATTTCCAGCTGGCTACCTAAGCAGCGTAACCCCCTGCATTGTCTAAGGCACTGACCACCCCTGAGACTGCAAAGCCTGCTGGGAGTCAGTGACTCCCGTGACATGGCATGCCAATCCATTATAAGCTACTGGACACAACGGTAAGATATACCTGAAAGGACTTCACCCTAACGAGGGAAAATGCTGCTTTTGTAAGTGATAAAAGTGACATGCTGGTTATAAACTTTGCCTTAAGCGTTTACCACAGACAGCCATTATGAAGCAGCTTATACTTGTATTCAAAACCAAATTTTTTGTTTACAATTTTACAATAAACAAAGCTACTTAATGTTCCTCATAAAATGTGTTTCTGTGTAAAGGAAAGAGCAAATTTTTTTGTTTTGTTTTTGGATGTCATGCAATATGCCAATGCAATGTACTCACGCTCAGTGAACTGTGAGAGAAATTTGGTTTTCCTGTGTTGTTGTTTTGCCACACTAAGCTTTAAGTGCTCTAGAACATAAACAGACAGAAAACTTTTCCGTACAGATACCAGTGATGTGTGAGTGCAGGCACACACACACCTTTCACAATGCAGTTCAGCTAACCCTAACCCTATTTTACCCACAATGCACTTGCTCATCTGGATTAGTGGACCCATTCTCTCGTAGCGAGCTGTCTCTGGTTCCCGTCTCTCCACAGTCCCCTCTCCAAGCCCAGTTTGTTTCCAGAGGCTTGATGTATACCCAGTTCATTTATGGTATGGAGTGATTGCTCTCCCGGAAAAATGCTGGATGCCACGAACCCTGGTGTCCCTCAGAGCTGGGTGCTGGAATTCCAAACATCCCTCAGCAGCGTGATCCAGTCCAGGGCAGGAGCGTGTGTGAGATCTGACATCGGGTCAGGTGCCCGGCCATAACTGCTTTCAGAGTCTACTGCAATTTCCTTCAGGATTAAAAAAGTATCTGTCTTTTACAAACTGTCAAAAGAGGCCTTTACATCACTTATAGTATATATACATATTTTACATTATGTACACATTCATACATTATTGATCATATCTGTATATATTTATAGAGTGTACTATTAAATTTATGCACTTCCCCCCACAAATAATGTTATCTATACAATTTTGGAAAGCTAGGTTATGATTTAAAAGTATGAAGTTACATTAAAAATGTATCTCGTAACTTTTGCCAGTGTTTCCATGGGATAAAGTACTTCAGCGACGCCCGGTTCTGTTCTGTTTCTAAAATCTTTGACTGATATTTGGAACTTAATATCATCCCCCCCGAAAATGAGTGGATTTTAATGAGCAGCTTGTAAAACAAAACGAAAATGGGCCGTGATGCAATACTTTCCCGGTGCATCGGAAAGCTGGCGCTCACATTTACACTCATCCCCTCGATGCCGTGTTATAGATCTGCTGTGTTATAGATCTGCTGTGTCTTCACCCGTCCTCACAGGCAGGTGTGGATCCACCTTCTCAGGGGCCCTAGGCAATGGCCCTCACTAAAATAGACATAATGGGAGACATATCAGAGTTCAAAAGAGGACAAATTGTTGGTGCACGCCTTGTTGGCGCATCTGTGACCAGGACTGCCAGTCTTTGTGCCGTATTAAGAGTCACGATATCCAGGGTAATGCACACCACAGGGGAGGTAGGGGAAACACAAATGGACGCAAGAACCAACTACTCATGAGCAAGAACAAACAAAGAGCACTAACACGGACATCTACAATGATTGACATACACCTATAACAAGGGCTAAGTGAGGGATATGTGTGGCCCATAAGAATTAACTAAATACTAGGGATCACAGATAACAGGGGACAAGTGAGGGTAATCGGGAATTAGCGTTGATGGAGACGGGACGTCCAGCAACCTCTTCTGGCCAAATGGGAGCTGCCTTTAGTGCAGCTCCTCAGTGTGTCCCCTTCTGTGCGTCCCCTTCTGTGCGTCCCCTTCTGTGCGTCCCCTTCTGTGCATCCCCTTCTGTGCATCCCCTTCTGTGCGTCCCCTCCCAGCAACCTCTTCTGGCCAAATGGGTACATGACAGGACATACAGAGACAGATCATTACATCATTTTTTTATGATTTTGTCTGAGCCCTCTTGTGCTGACTGGGCCCTAGGCAGCTGCCTTGTTCGCCTGTGCCCGAATCCAGCACTGCGCCCAAAGTATTTGAGTCGTGGGGTGTCCCTGTCCATTAAAATCTATATGGGGTGTCCCTGTCCATTAGAATATTTGTCCGTTAGAATCTAATGTAATGCACTGAAATGCCGGAAAAGGCGTTGTCATCCATTATTGCTGCCCCCCCAACCATTGAAAAACGGTATCCACACATGAAGTCATTGAAATGAAAATATTAATAACATTTGTTAGCATATGGCTTCTAGGGGCATAGTTCACTTCCTGTTTATTCACATGGATAACACTCACCGCACAAAGTATGCTGCTATCAACATTCGTATTTCTCTAAGGGTCCAAAGATTGATATCGTCGTAGGCCTTTAGTCTAAAAACATGCTAAAACGCTCAAAGAATGAAAAAAAACTATAAAATATCCCTGTAAATATGGCATCACGCATGGATAGGGACGTGGATGTGGGCATACAGTATATTGTCCTACAAGGAAGATTTAGGCTACAAACCCAGGAATTGAATTAAGTAGAAGAAACTACAATTAAACACAGGTAAGACATTTTTTATACCTTTATTTGTTGTTTTCAACACTGGGTAAACTGGAGGTGGTGTGGGAAAAGCTGGTGACCTGTCACCATCGCTGGACCCATCAAGACAAGATATATATCAATTCTTGCCAAGGGTCTGAGCTTTCAAAATAATGTGTTTGAACAGAGACAGAAGTCTCCAAAATGCTCATAATGCCAAGAGAATCCACATGTTTGTTTTAATTTCAAGGTGGTTGATCCATGTAAGTAAATCTTATAGAAATCCGTTTGTATTTGGTTAGCTTCTTGTGACTGAAAGGATTTAAACTAGAAAACGCCTGGGTATGTTTGTGCAAGTTATTTGTGTGTTTTAAGTGTTTTATTTTGGTTCGGTGGCTAGTGCTATTTTTAAATAGGGGGCGCAGGCTATAGGGTACAATAAAGTTTCAGGATTTGTGACTTGGAGGATTTGTGTGGGCCAATTTCTGGTGTGGGAGAGTAGGTCCTCTTCAAAGCTCTGAGATTGAAATGTCTTATTTGATCAATATATATTAAAAAATGTTTTTTTCCAGAAAAAGTCCAGTTCTGTGCCTTTCCCAGAAATGAAACCAGTCCAGTCCTTTGACTGCTACATGACACCCCCCAACACTCGCATGTGGTGAGTGCATCAGCCCAAGCTTTACTCTACACCTTTCCCAGCTTGATAAAGTTTACACAGTGTGTCCCTTCACTGCGTCCCCTTCATTGGGTCCCTTTAGTGCAGCTCTTCAGTGTGTCCCCTTCTGTGCATCTCCTTCTGTGCATCCCCTTCTGTGCGTCCCCTTCAGTGCATCTTCTTCTGTGCATCTCCTTCAGTGCATCCCCTTCTGTGCGTCCCTTTCAGTGCGTCTCCTTCGGTGCATCCCCTTCAGTGCGTCCCCTTCTGTGCATCTCCTTCTGTGCATCCCCTTCAGTGCGTCCCCTTCTGTGCATCTCCTTCAGTGCATCTCCTTCAGTGCATCCCCTTCAGTGCATCCCCTTCTGTGCATCTCCTTCAGTGCATCCCCTTCAGTGCATCCCCTTCAGTGCCTTCAGCATGGCAGCAATTCTGAAAAAAGTGGCCTTCAGTACCTCCTTCCACATATGCCGTTACAGAATGCAAACCGCCCTTGGATCCAATGGACTCTCTGTAGGAAAAATAGGAAAGAAAGAAAAAAAATAAGTGGGAACACTGTAGGGGGAAAAATCCAAGATGCTTGGAAAAGGTGGAAATGGTTATATGGACCGTGTGTGGAGGCCGGTCTTAAGCAGCAGCTGTTACACAAACAGAAATACCTCCGCGTCCACATATTTATGCAGTGCACAAGGTGGGGTGTGTCATACAGTATCCCAGACAGAGCAGGTACTGTCACGCTAAAAGGGGGGTCTGTGGGGGAAACGCAGGGACAACTAACGCCTCACTGTCTCCTGTGGGAACCCCCCCCCCCCCCCGACAAGGCCAGAAATAAAAACCCTTTTTTTCCATAGACACTAGGCTGTTAGGTGCTGCCTTTAGTACACGGTAATGTGAGAGTAAGTATATTTTCTATTAAGTAAAACATTTAAAAATCATAAACGCTGCTCATGGACTTTTTTAATGCTGCCTAAATGTAAAAAAAAATAATTAAGTTCCAAAGGTCGAGGAAGCAACGTCTAGCTGTGAACGTCTTCCTACAGTTCATCCTTGCAACATTGTCACGGATCAAAGATCAAGGATCAAGGTTTTTTATTTGCCATCGAGCTAGTAGATTACACAAATACACATTTACTAGCAGCCTCACCTAAATATACATACATACATAGATTTATACATAATAATCAACACAGTACTAAATAAATACTACAGAGTTTTGTCAAGTGCTATACCAGTGTAATGTTTTGGATTGTTGTGGTGACATTTGAATGCATTTAAGTGTGTATTTTAAATATTTCTGACATTACATACAGTATATACACTGTACACTGTCTAGTACATATAGTACACTGTAAGGTACATATACACTGCACACTGTATAGTACATATAGTGCACTGTATAGTACACATACACTGTACACTGTATAGTACATATAGTACACTGTAAGGTACATAGTATATATAGTGCACTGTACAGTACACATACACTGTATAGTACATATAGTACACTGTACACTGTACAGTACACTGGCAGGGAAGCTCCCACTTCTCTTCGTTCATCATTGAGCTGCCTGACCTTACAGTAGCATGGATAACATAATGAGCTGATCGTTATTTAGCTGCCGAGACACAAATGCGAGGTTTTCCTCTTACTGGGTAGATCAGGTCAGGCCCGTCTATCAGGGACACTTCAGGGTCCCTGTGGGGCCTGGGTGGGCAACAAGGTCACGTCATGTGAAGTGATGCCTTATTCTCCATTTGTGTAAGTATGAGTAGATGGACTGATACTTCATGAATCCCCTGACTGAATTTCCCAGAGACCTTTTTCACATATCTCTCTCCCTTTACGGGGGGGTTAAGGGCCATGCTGAAGGGTCCAACAGAGGAGGTCTGCTTCAAAGCCCTGAGCTTGAAATGTCTTATTTGATCAACATATATTGAAAAAATGTTTTTTTTTTTTCCAGAAAAATTCCAGTTCTGTGCCTTTCCCAGACATGAAACCAGACATGAAACCAGTCCAGTCCTTTGACTGCTGCATGACACCCCCCAACACTCGCATGTGGTGAGTACATCAGCCCCAGGTTCACTCTATACACACTGCCCCCTGGGATTAAACATAGGCTACCTGTCCATTATTATTATATTGTATAAACAATAATAAGAATCATATAATTCTCTTATAAGCGGATCTAAATAGCCATTTGTGTTTGGTTTAAACCATACATAACATTCAGCGTGTTTCCTTCCTGGGATGGGGCCCAACTTCACCCAAAATCCCATATTGGATATTTGGTTATGGAAATTGGGGGGATGGATAGCAGCTGATATGTAAGTCAGGTGAAACTCCATCCTCCATTATAGGTAACCCAGAGCACAAAGGATCTATGGCTCACACAGTCTGAATTAACACTCTAGAATAGCTAGCTGGCCCCTTTAATGAAGATGCCCCCCCTGCACTGTTAAAGGGCCAGCAGCCATCAGAGGCAGAAGCCATGACTTTAAGAGGAAGTTATTAATGTCGTTTATTATAAACACAACAAGGTGCTTCTGTGTTCTTTGGATATTGGTAGCTGACCATCGTTTTCTCAGCAACTGCACCTCTGCATGTGAAGGTGTTTATGTTTATGATGGGGTCAGTGACGCCTCAAGCTAAGCTCTGGCTGTCTGGCTCTCCACACAGACAGTGCTCTATGCCCTCCCCCCCCCCCCCCCCCCCCCCCCGCTGCCCCCCCCCGGGTGGCCGGCGGGGCGTGGCGCGGTCGGCTCCGTCGGCCGG
>JAODKM010000118.1:2629080-2642481 GCA_026780845.1 Petrocephalus sullivani | reverse complement strand
CCCCCCGCCCCCCCCGCCCCCCCTCCCCGTGATCCCCGGCAGTGGTTCTTTCCAAAAGGGGAAGCAGGGCAAGCAAATCATGACACGATCTGCAGTGGGACCGAGGATAACCTTGTGGTAATAACATGAGCGAGAGGAACAGAGTGAAAGCCAAGAGGGAGGGAATTAGATAGTAAAAGCATTGTGAAGGGATGGATCTTTATGGCAGGTTTTCCCTGACAATAGTGCTATTCTGTAACACTGGGAAAGCTAGTCTGCAGACACAAAAAGGGACAATAATCACCCATGCGATCAAGACCTAATAGTGGCCAATAGGGTTACCAGAGCTAACCTCAGCAAGTCGGGCTCACGGTGGAATTTGTGTCAAGATTGGAGTGGCAAGAAAATGCAGAGTAGGGAAAGGAGTCAAATGCTAATTTTACCTGCCAGAATGCTACTTAA
This sequence comes from Petrocephalus sullivani, assembly GCA_026780845.1. Taxonomy (NCBI): domain Eukaryota; kingdom Metazoa; phylum Chordata; class Actinopteri; order Osteoglossiformes; family Mormyridae; genus Petrocephalus; species Petrocephalus sullivani. The sequence continues at coordinate 2,642,040 of JAODKM010000118.1, read as the reverse complement.
AGATGTGCTTTTAGTACACAGTCAGAACAGACACACGTCTGTTCCTTGGTACCTTGCCTAAAGCATTCGTCACTGTTGCAGACAGCTGTGTACAAAAATGCATCCTTTGATTGGGTAGATTTGTGCCTTTAGGCTAGGTAATGGTTTTGGGTGTGTGTACAGCTCTGTACACATATAAAATTCCGTCTGCATAATTTGGACTAATTGGAGTGGCGGTCCTCGACTCGGACTGATTATAGCTCTTAACTAGCATCCTGTGTCTTGAAAAACATTCTCTCAAAGAATGGGCTATCACGGTCACCCGCACACATGTTTGCTTTGCCAACACCCAAACAGTGCTTGAAGTATTGCAAGCAGAACACACACCGAAGGCTTGTAATGTGCTAATAAAGATCGTATCAGGCGTGACTGAGAGCCACACAAGCTTGCATGGTTTATAGATTCTTGGTGGAGCATTGATACTTCAAAACGTCGCTTTGTTTACTTATGTCCAAAGCTATGCTCAGCTACTATTCTGTGCCGGCTGGGTTGAATGAAGTTTGTCATTTTAAAGCTTGATAAGTACAAGCATTACGCACATCCGGCTTCACATACAGCTCTGGGAGTTTCCTCCTGTTTCCCACTATTACGTCTAAGGCTCCCTGGCATCGCTATATCTGGCCAGAGTGCCACACCATTCACTGAGTTCACTCGCTTTTGAATTAATGCTAAAAAGATCATTTCAGTCAGGGCCGTATTAGAGGTGTTGAAACAGACACTGCAGTAAACACAGGTGTATTTTCTTGGTTGAGTCTGAAGCTCAAGGTAAACGTTTGCTCGACTGGACAGAAATGTGGAGAGAGCAAACAGGGCATCAGGGGCATTCAGTCAAAGGGGCAACCATGTTCGTGTGGAGCATCTAGCTTGATGTGTATTTAAGTGACCCTGGCATTCCTCAGGATCCCCCAGCTGTGACTGTGGTCTGGGAGTATCACTAATTAAAGCTGAGTGGATTTTAATGAGGGTGCCCATCCTACAACGGCATTCTGGGTTCAACAGCAATCTCCTGTCCAGGTGCAAGTGGAAATATTGGAGGTGTGTTGGCTTTTACTCTAAAACACACCCTAAAGGGGAGACTGATAACACGTCACTTAAGGGGGCACAAATACTCAGTTACTACTGAAGTACAAAGCATGAACATGTCACGTCGGGCACAGGCAAGGGAAAAGGCGCACACGGGACTTGCGGGAATCTCCTAGTCGGGAGCTTTATTTCATGCAGATAGTACACGTAACGTTCACAAGAGACTTCAATGACAGGACTAACGGGCCAACAGGGCACATATATACACACTATTATGGGGTGTAGACGTGAAACAGCTGGGAAACATCGGGATTCCACACGGGGGTAACGAGGGGGCATGGCACACAGGATCAGACAGAAGGGACATGACAGCACAAATATAGTAACTGCTTGAGGTGAAAGATGCATCACGATTCATTAATGATGAACAGACATGAAATCAGTATTTCACTTGTTTTTCATGACTTATTCTTTCACTAGTCCCATCAGTCGTGCTCATTTATTTACAAAATTAACAGATATAGTAACAAATATAGTAAGTGTCACAGATAAAAGATACATCACGATTCATTAATGGTGAACAAACATCAGTTTGTAACTAAGACTTAGTTTTGTGGTGAATCAATACATAAATAATCGTAAAATATAACATTATCCGTGCACCTGCAAGTAAACTATTGCTGAGGAGACCTAAGGAAAATTGGCCCTTTGGATGTTCTGCATTGACAAATTGGCACGGAAATGTAAGTGAGGAGTGTTTTACTTGTGATTAGGCGGCTGGGTCACTCTTGTTGGGTTGACGCATTCTGCCTCCATATTCAGATCCCCCCAGCCCCTCCCCTCTCATTCAGGCAGGCAGTCATTTTCTGAGTATCCAATCATGGCTCAGTGTGTAGAGACACTGGTGTCGCCTTCCACTAATGGCATACCTGGGAGGGAAACAGCAAATAGCTCGACTAGTTTTTTTTTTCTTTAAGTTTCTATAAACATTATAAATATGAAAAACGAGCACTGTGTGACGAAATAAGGCACATATTTTAATGTCAGAAAAATGTCAGCCAGTAATGGAGCAGAGAAAAAGGAGCCAGATAACCCACCGGGCATGATGACCGGTCACACGGGAGCACGGGACTGGCGTAATCACAGCTGCCAGGCTGTCCCAGCTTTTACTGTAGCTTTACAGTGCTTTGACACTGTCCCACCGAGAATCTGCGTTTACTTGTGTCCTGTAGTTTCTCATCATTAACCCAGAGGTCTGAAACAGGCTACAATAGCATTACTCCAAAAGCCGGCCCGGATTCAGGGACACCCGAGCACACGCTAACGGCACTGTGCTCTGTGGCTTCTGGCTGATCAAAATAACTCCGTCTCATTAGAGCAGTTCTCCCAAGAGTGACTGCTCTGGGTCATTCCACTAAAAAACAAAATTCAGCTAAAATCAGAGTTCTAGCACAGCTCCAGAGGGAAGCATGCTTGGAAAATTATAACTGTGACAGACTATAACAGTATAACTTCAAGTCTTTTGAAATTGTAAAAAAAGAAGGGGGTATATTTTTAAGATTGCACAGTGTGTACCATGGTAACCTTAGGCTCAGCCTGTAATACACCCACAGTTATTTGGTTTTCTTAAAGTGATATTTTATGGGTGGGGGGGGGGGGTAAATTGACCTGATTTTAAATACTTCTTATGTTCTTTTTCTGAGTATACTCGTGAGTTTAGAGAGTTTGAAGCCGTTAAGGGATACCACGGCATTAAACATACTGAGTAAATAGTATTACGGTACCATCCAGCTTGTCTGAAGGTAGGCTGCAGCTCAGTGCAGGGGCTGGTGCCAGTGGTCATTGTGGCAGGGGAGGAGGGCTGGGTTGGGAAAGGTGCAATTAGCCATAACTGGCATAAACTTCACTGCTGCGTCCAGTGTCCTGCTGTGGTGATTAAATCCTAATTAGTTTAATTGAAATGTCCCCTTGTAATCCGGTTAAGTGGGCTTTGTGGATTAATATTATTACCTTTAATGGGTACTGGGAAAATTTGAGTTTTTAGAGACAAAGGTAGTGGCTCATATTTTCCACAGGGAGGTGCTGTTTCTCAAAATCCAGCAGGTCCTCCTGTGTGATTTGCTGCTCTGGTGTGCAGTTCGCGTTTTCATGAGCCAACACCGAAATTTGCATAAAAAAATAATTAGAAAAAAACGTAAGTAAATCAGTCGCCTAAATAAAAACATATGAACATGCACTGCGATATTTGACGTAATGCTTGAGTTTGATATGGTTTTGATTTTCGGTGGTTAAAGTGAGGGAGTGTTTAATGCCGTGTCCTTGCTTGTCGCTGTGTTTATTTCCCAGGAGTTTATTGTGTACAAAGCCCTTTATTTTCGAGAACACTGCTCCTTTGTCTTCTGCTTCATTTCTGTGTCCCAGTGACCTGCTTCACCATTTTCCTTCCCTGAAGTCCACTAAATTCCCACTTTCAGCGACGCTCACTATGACCCTGGACTGGGACACCTTCTTCCGAAGCTGTGGAGTGGTGAAGGGGGAGGCGGCCAGAAGTGACCGGGGGGGGGAGAGGGGGGGCAGCAGGAGGCGCTGTGAGAGAGCAGCATCATCGAAGTCAGCTGTGGCCATGTGCTGAGGTGAACTGGCTGTGGTACCCAAAGATGGGGATGTGGTGAGTAACGATGCAGCCCCCGTCTCTAATACTATGCAACAGCTGCTCAGCTAATGGGAACATTCCTGGGGAACCACCATCAGTGCCTGTGTGACCGTGGAACAGCACGTGTACATTTGTGCACACCCATATGAGCGTGCATGTCAACCACTTGTGCTGCCCCCTAATGGACGATCATTGCTAAGCCTACAGAAAAGCCTGTCTGGAAACACTACCCTCGTTCAGCGCTGAGGAATCGGCCGGGCGGCTGACTATGATGCTCCAGTTTGCAGCATTCCAGCAGTGGCAGGCAGCACGGGCTTCGCCAAATGCTTCCATCCTCCTCCACCTCCCCAGGGTCCCACACTGGGACTGATCCCCCTGGTTCCCAGTCCGTGGCGAAGCACCAACCAAGGCTGAGTGTGATAAAACCAAGGAAAAAACATGGTAATCAAACGATATTCGTCCAAGACTTCGCATCCTTGTTACTCCTCTTTTAATCCCTTGAAGGTTCAGGGGGTTGCTTGTGGAAGAGAGCCGTCCTGTCCCACCCTTACAAGGTGAGCCCCTCCTGCATCATGGATTCGCTGATTACTTTGGACTACCAACGGCCCGGACTCTCTGCTGACGGGACCTGGTCACCCTCGAGACCCCTGGAGCCTCCATGTTCTGGTGCAGTTATGAAAGACCTGCCAACCCACCCCTATCCGCTCCCCCCACCCCTCCTTCAGCCCTGACCCCCACTCCCCTGCCCACGGCCCTGCCACCTCATAGCATTCCTTTCGGCTGCTTCACAGAGGGCCTTTGTGCGGCTGGGACCAAGAGCCCACAGTCAGAGCACTCAGGACATGGCCATCGGGATCACCTTGGGATGCCATAGATGGGGGGGCAGGAATTTATTTTCACCTCCATTCCCTCACACTTCAGCCGAACACTGGCAAGAATCCATCTCCAACTTTCCTCCATAGTTAGACCCACAAAGTTCTTCAAAAGAAAAAAACTAATCATTAAAAAAAAAAAAACTGAATTTGTGAATGAAATAGTGAATCACATTTAAAAGTTTAGGGGGGGGCATTTTGTAATGCTGCTGATATCAGAATCAGAATACCTTATTAATCCCAGGGCAATATTTAGTTTCGTAGGTGCATAAAAACATAGGTAAATGGGAGGGGGGGGTGCCCAAATTCATCCTAGTGCCTGGGGTTTTATTCCTACTTGTGACATGGCGGACAGTGTCTGAATTTGCCATGTAAACATTTAAAGGTCACTTCAGCCCGGCAGGGCACCTCCGAGGCCCAGTGAGCTACAGGCTAAATGCATAGCTTGGCTCATATGTGTTAACAACAAGAGAAGCACGCCGAGCCCACCCTGACACCCCTGGCCGACCTACATCTCCAGCCTCTAACAGGGCTGAAACTCTGGAGAAAGTTCTTTCTCATTCCAGCGCGACTGGCCAGGCTTACGTTACAGAGATTAGAAATTCGAGCCGCGTGCTTTCTTACCCCTGTCTCCTTCTCCTGGCCCCTGATTTGCAGGGTCCCCCTGACATTCAGGTCACTCAAGCATTAAGAAGGAGAGCTTCTGACCGCCGCCCCGGTGATATAAAGGTTAAGCGGCTCAGTGTGTCCCATCCCAGGCGGCATCTAGCTGTGGCGATTTGCTGCGTCACCCTTCGGTCTTGTGGCCGAATCGCCACCTTGCCTCGATTAGCATACCTAACCAGCAGCACGTGGACATTATGACCACACACACGGTGCTTGGCACTGGTGAAAGCATTCCAGAGATGCTTAGAGTGAAAAGTGAATTAACGGACTTGTCCCTAAGCTCCCATCTGAGTGTCTCAGTAGATTGAAAGGGACGTTGCCTTGTATACTGTGGGGGGTGGAGTGGAATGTACAAATATTCCTGTTAATTTAATTCACTATTACACCTCCTCTATCTCTGTACTATTGCTGGAGATGCTCACAAGAAGGATCATCATAAAGGGAAGAAACTATAGTTTGCACCTTGGGGTCAACACGTGTTCATGTGAAAAGCTTGGATTTGCATCAAAGAGCTTGCTTAGAGAGACAATATGTTTCATAGAATTGAATGGGAAATGTAAAGGCCAATTACTTTAATCCAGTTAACTTAAATATTCAAAGTAAACAAACAATGTGGAATCAATGTGTGCCGACAGGAAAGATATGTTAAACATAATTGATTTGGGTAAAGAATGAGAGAGAAGAGATGAATCATATTCATAATACTATAATACTTTTTCTGAGAGTCCACAGAGGCCTGGAAGATGAGTGTCTTTGCCTCCAGTCTTCAGAAAGCGTCTAACATCAGCTGGATTGGGGCTGGAAGCTCATGCCACATAACTAGGTGAGAGGCAGCGGCCTTCAAGCAAAGTGCCCTTCCAGTCCACTACCGCAAACAAGCATCACCAGGCAAAAGTCTCCTGCATCCTGCTCATGGAATCCCAGCAAACCCTCCCCCCCATTTTTACGACGATACCAAACGAAGTGAGGTCATCCCAACTCAACATGCCCATTTCACACCACTACCCTGCGCTGACCCCCCCAGGCATCTCATAAAAGCTGGAGTTCTGTGCTTCCCATGAAACCAGTTACTTTATCACTGTCACTTGTGAATCCACAACCCTTTGTCTCACAGTCTTGTCACATGTCCAGAGGCCATAAAGGACACAGCAGCACTAACCTGTAGTGTTGTTCATGCCTGTAGCCAGTCATGTGTCCCTCTCAGTATATTTTGCTAGCCAGGGATCAGACGAAAACTTCGCAATTTTAATAACTGGCTCCAAACCCTAATCTTACTTACTACAAGCTTGCTGTTGTTGGCCCCCATATGTGTTGCGTTTTATTTGTTGCTTACTTACATGACTTTTGGGGGTAAATCATTTTTGGCCATTTTTGACTTCCACCATTGTGAGTAAATACTATTCTTAATTAAGTCACTAGGTATTTTCAGTCACGCAGAATGTTGTCCTTGGGGTCCTGATGACTCAGCCAATTTTAGCAGAGGAAATTTAGCAATGCTACAGACCCTTTGCCTCTTTTGGGTCTTGGATCTATGACATTCTGCATCCATCATCCACTTCTATACCAAATCTACACAAGCCATGATCACTTCAACATCTGAAGCCTCAATAATATACATAGTGAACTGAATTTTAAATTTGCTATGTCCTTCTTTCATGGCCTAAGATGTTTATTTGCATTTGTGTGCAAGAGGGATTCTCTGTTGGGGACCCTGCGTGAAGGTCAATGACCGTCTCTATCAGGAATCTGACAGATGGGGTAAATGACAGGTTTAGGATATTTGAACTGGTGGATTGTAACCCAAACTCCATGCTCTAACATCGTCATGGGAACAGGGAGGAATGCAGACACATGCATTCTAAGACTCTCAGGCTGTGAGGTTCTAAAGGTATAATTCCTGAAAAGAAAGAATGATCCGAAAGTCATTGCAATCTGTAATTTACTTCTTTCCATGCTATTAAGATACATCTTCTCTGCCACTTATCCAGTACAGGACTGTCGTGAACCTATTCCAAGCACGGGGCACAAGGCAGAGGGCACACTGGGCAGGATCCTCTTCCATCACAGGGCAATTATGTGGTGTCTTCTTAAATTTCAGAGACAAACATTTTAGTTGAACAGTTTCTTAATCTGTAGTTAATAATTTGGTTAGTTAATTTTAGACTGTGCTCACCACACAATGGGTGTCCTGAACTGGTGCTCCCTGGATTTCTGGGGGTCACCATTTTCCTCGTCCTCCTGTCATTTTTGCCAGTGCAAGCCAAACCACCACCAATCAGGACATTTTCCGAGTCCGGATGATTGCCTTGGCTTGATGCCAGCGTGTCACAGGTCTTCGGAGATGGTTAGGTTCTTGGGTCACTGTGATTTGTGACAGGTCTTCAGAGATGGTTAAGTTCTTGGGTCACTGTGATTTGTGACAGGTCTTCAGAGATGGTTAGGTTCTTGGGTCACTGTGATTTGTGACAGGTCTTCCCCTTGTTTATTCAGCTGGGACAAGCATTTTAGAAATCAGCTGTGGCAAGGGAGCACTCTGGAAGGTCTCTTGCAATTCTTTACTTGAGCAAACAGCTTAATTCGCAGAGACTGGGCACCGCCGTCAAATCTCCTCCAGCTTGCAGGCTTCTCATCCAGCCACAGTGATTTTGTGACTTTGCTGAGTCACCCTTTGATCCAGGCAGATTTCCTTCCATCACCGATCATTCTGCCAGATGTCCCTGTTTTGGAAAACGGATCGCTATTTGCCATGAATGTGCAGCACGTTTCAGACTGGAAATCTGCTGCTGATCTAGCGTTCACCAGAGCTTATCAGAACCAAATGTAACCTTAAGGATCTGACTCCCGGTTCCAGAGGTTGGGAAGAAAATTAGATTTAACTAAGTTTCTATGTAGCCTTCAATTTCAGTTAAGTACCTTCAGAGTGGGGGGGGGGGGGCACATTCCAAGTGTGTGTCCTCGGGTACTCTAAAAACGTTTCTTTTCAGCACCTAATGGTCAACCGCTAATGAGACAAGGTCTTTTCTAGAGCAAAACAATGGAACCACAGAGAAGGCGAATGCTCTCACTGCGGGGGACATTACAGCATTTTGGGAGAGCAAGCTTCTGAGGGAACTGTTCCAGATGAACTTCTGGGTGCTTCCAAACAACTTCGCTCCCATTGTTCTCAGAGGGGTCCTGGACACGGCGTGGACCTCGGCACTCAGCCCGTCTGTGAATCTGCATCTGATGCCACGTGTGTGTGTGTGTTTACACTGAGGGTGCCACACAATGGTCTTCTCCAGCACATTCAGTTCTGCGGCTCCTTTATGCGATCCTGAATAGGAGTCCCATTTTATAATTTTATAATTTTATAAATTCTAATAAAAGAAAAAAAAAGGTAAGTCATGATTTGACTTTGTGTGCATTACTGCTACCATGCCTAGGCTTTCTTCCAAACCTGACCTTCTTTCTTTCAATTTTTTTTCCATGTACTCATTTTAAAAGAAGCACAGGTAATTTCATCCACGCTTCTAATTGATTATCTTGATATTAGGGTTGGGGGTTCTAGTCAACACAGATCACAAAGCAGGGGTGCAATCTGGAACAGATACTCTCGAGGCAGGCAAACTATGAGCAATTCAGTGATGCCTGTTTTCTGATTCCGCAAAACTAGACACCTTGTGACATGCGTCATGTGATGCAGGTCGCATGAGGGAACGGAAGCATTAGGCAAACCTGGGGATGCATTTAAAACATGTGCTTTTTTGGTAGTCCGCGATTAGTATCGCAGCAATTAGAACTGATTAGAAATTAGAAATCTTTACACCACACAGGCTGAAAGTAATTTATGTAGTATAACTCACATTCCTACGAAACATTTTATAAGCTGTTTACCGTAAAGTTACTTGTGGGTTACCTTTACGACGTCATGTAAGTCCCCACTTCCTTTTTGGGATGTTGTCACAGCAACCTGATACATGCAGTGCCTATGTACGCACTTCAGCAAGCCATGATGATAGCAGCTGGACTGAAGGGCAGGCTGGCATATACTGTGAGCAAGCTGCTATACCAATATCACAGCATTAAAGTGGCTGTAAATAAGTGTAAATAAGTTCTTATTATGTGTTCTGTGATTTTTTATGCTCCTTGGGCAGATGTCACTAACTGTACAGCAAATAATATATATATATACACACACACACACACATTCCTGTACAAGCACTGTTGGATTTCTATTATACAAAGGTGCCCTATTCTACACAAAATTGCCTTATCTTAGCTTTAAAGTCTGTGTTGTTGCTTTATACTTTAATTCAACAAAGAATCCACACAGAGATTGAATGCAATCCTGTGATAATTATTATTTTGAATGTAATTTAAAAGCATTCCTGTGACAAATTATTTAAAAATTTTGATTTATACTTAAAATGTAGGCATTTTTGAATGGGTTCCATATATTCTATTCTCGTTTTTTAAGGAAATAACTTGGCTTTTATTGGCCAGAATCGTTTTATATGCCTGCTGGTTGTTAAACATAATTATCCTGCGTGCCACACATATGTGCTGCAACAAACCGATTTTCCTATGAGTTGAAAGTTGCCGAGTAAACGTGGAAAACGCATAAGGCAGAAGAGCTGTAAACTGGTTAGTAGTGGACTTCTGCCCAGGGCAGGGTTAACCCCACTATCCCCCATGTAATCCCAGGCAACCGCTAGGGTTTGGATCCATGGGTGAATAATGCGTATGGAGGCGTGTATTAATTATACGTCACTGTATTTATTATTACGGAAAATGTATTTCATAGAATATAGGCGCAATTAAAAAAGATACGCAGGAATATCCGTCTGTCTTCTCAGCCATAAACCCTGTCTAGGTTTTAATTGGTACCAAGCACTGTGTGGAATATGTGGCTTTGCTGCACTTTAATGATTGTTTTGAAATGTAATCACACGGTGCTGGATCCTCCCCTTTGATTTCTGTCTTTCATCCCATTAATTAACAGCTTCGGTGAGCTACAATTTGCCAAAAAAAGGTTTTGGCAGAAACCACAATCAAACAGGTTGGTTTCTGAAACATAACTCTTGTTTAAAGCTTACAGGACTACTCCGAGAGCAGACTGACGGGTCCTAGAATAATCTGACACCAGTATATTAAAGTTTGGCTTTAAGTTAGGGGGATGTTTTCCATTTCTCAGTCTCCAGAAAGTTAGATCAACTTTCCCTACCTTAATTAAAGGTGAAATAATGAAATAACGTTTTGTGTTGTACGATTAAGACGGAAATGGACACGGCGAAAGGGTTCCACCTGTAAGTAGTTCAAATGGGAGGTTCTGGTAGGATGTTAAATGAACATTGATAGAAAAAAAGAAAACCAAACCCCCTTCTGACCTCCCAGAGCCTGACGGACGCCTTTCAGATGTTGGAGAGTAAGGTCTATCACTCAAAGAGCGCTGTACTGTCCTGCGGATATGGCTGTATTTTGCAGGTTAATTATTATTAATCGGATCTTTAGTTGTGATCAGCGACCACTTTAAAGATCGAAACGGCGAACGAACATTATCTTTTAAAAATCGTACATCTGAATGCAGCGAATCCACTGCGTATCTGCCCAGCAAGCTGTGGCCCAGCGGGTCTGCGCCCGTTCTGGCTTCTGGATGGTCTGGCCCATGTCACGGAACGGTTTTCGGTCCAAAGCTCGCCCGAGTACGCAGAACTTTGGTAATTTCACAGCAATACTGATTACATAACTGCTAGCTGTGTTTTATGCAGTCGTGTTGATGCTGAAGAAAAACTGACGCGTATTTGGTTTTGTGAGGGTGGCGCAACTGAATCCTGGAAACATCAGAATGTGACGATCGTGGCCCTTAAAAAGAGAGATTATTCTTATATTTGCAGTTGTTACCCATCTATTAAGCAGGATGCTGAACAAATGAGTAACATAACCTGTCCCTAAAAAAACTCCTGGATCAGCTGCCTCCACAACTCGGTAAGACAGAATCTCTCTTCTCCCAGGAGGTTGCGGAGCTGTGTTTGCACTGGCAACCTTTTGCATATGAGGTCACGTCCTTAGAACAAACATTGCCTAAGCCCAGCGCACTGCAGACGTCGTATTAGAAAGCAGAACCTGCACCCTGGGTAATAATAGGGGGTGTATCGTGAACCATGCGTGTGCCGCATTCCGCCACAGCGATGAGGCGTGTCGTGAGGAGGCAGATCCGCCGGCGTTACTGTACCCACCCAGAGCTCAACAAAGGTGCCCATTCATCTGCTTACCTGGCACCGTCTGCCCCCCCAGCTGTAGGACTCTGTCACTCCCCACAATATCGCTGACTAAAAATGGCCACTGTGATTTCGGGATTGCTATCTTTATGGGGACATAAAAAAAGAAACAGAAAGTTTTATAATCAGATGTCAGAACAAAAGAAATCCCTCCATATTACTTATTTTAGAAGACTAAATGCACCAGAATGAGATTTTTTTCCTTTTTTTAGATCTGTTACTGTGTGTTTGAGTCAGGAATAGCATGAAAGCCACTGTGTACATGTCTGTCTTTATCAAATGCCCAAACTACCTGTGAAGAAGCAAGCCCATGAGCTGACTGATTAATAGTCAACGTTTGACTCCGAAATAGTCCTTTTTACATAGAATACACTTTCATGCATCTTTCATTCCCAGTGAGTAACACAAAGCATTGCTTGTGTATTTTACTTTTCACTTGTAAATAATTAGACTTTGCAAGTTCACTATTGGCCAAATGGCACTGGGTAATTTTAAAAATCCCTGCACCGTTTAGAGAAATACAGTTTTGTTTATATTATATTCTTGAAGATTCCTGTAAAAAAAAGAGGTTTGGCAATTTGGAGAAGAAAGGAAGAAATGAGTCTCTTTTTCAGCGGCCCCCGGAGATTGATGGCCCCTGCTTCCTTTGGACAGCATTTCCTGGGGAGGTTGTCCTGAACCAAACTGTCACTGTAAACCTTGCCTGGTATAAACCACTAAAAGGCACCGATGAGCTAATTAATACGGACTGTCTGTTTGTTTTTGTTTGTGTCTGTAATCAAATTTGTCTTAGGTGTGGACAGGCTATGTGGAGGAAAAAAAATGGTTTAATGTCAGAAAAAAATAAGGCATCATCCTTGTTCCGAAGTTGATATAAAAATAACACATTAGGAGTGCTTTGGAGTGGCCAATATTCAAGATGCCTGGCTGAAACTATTGAATTCATTCAAAATACAGCTGCAAGGCCTAAGGCAAACAATTTAGGAACATAACTTAGAAACTGCTCGTAAGTTGAAGTGCTTTTCAGAATAAACTTTCTGCAGTTTGCTACTGCATTGACTTTCCATATGTGAAACTGGCTTATACACCTCACCTCCCACAAGCACAAAGGACATTGGCAATATCTTGCCAAACCATGAGGGGAATGGAGACTTTCTTAGTATTCATATGCATGTAAACATGCACATTTACATAGCGGACATTAAGCGTCCCTTCCCTCCATGTACACCCACATCTCTACAGCTGTTTTCACAGGTTGCCGTGGTTGGGACGTGAATATAAACTCCATCCATCCATCCATCCATCCATTATCTCCCGCTTATCCGGAGTCAGGTCGCGGGGGCAGCAGCCTAAGCAGGGACATCCAGACTTCACTCTCCCCGGCCACTTCATCCAGCTCTTCTGGGGGGATCCCGAGGCGTTCCCAGGCCAGCCGAGAGACATAGTCTCT
>JAODKM010000118.1:2598255-2618270 GCA_026780845.1 Petrocephalus sullivani | reverse complement strand
CGACAACAGACACCTTGCCTACACGTGACGTGAAGACGTGTGAGCTAAGCAAGGACATTCCCGTGCCCCCCCCCCCCCCCCCCCCCCCCCCCGGACCCACCCCCCCCCCCCCCCCGCCCCTTTACTCTAGCAGGTAACACAAAGACACATTCTCAATCGGTATGATACATGGTGTGTATGGTGCACAGTTAATGTTTCCTTCACCGTCCCGCCTGTGCCTGGCTTCAGACCCTTGGAGATTTTCTCTTTTAGTTTTTTTACCGAGACTTTCTAATCATCTTCTTCTTCCCGATGCAAGCCAGCGAGACTTCGAAATTACAGACTGCATGATGAAGCAGTTTCTAAGAACAGAACTCTTGGAACGTGGCCAATGCAGATGTGTGTGTGTGTGTGGGGGTATTTGCACAAATCTTTGTTTGTGTGTTTTTTTACATCAGTCACTTCTTATATCAAAATCAAATTGCAGGTTCATTCAGGGTTTATTCCCACCATATGTCAAACGTGATATTATGACAAACGCAATCTCGATCTGATTACCTTTGGCCGTTCACGCAGAGTTTTGTTGGGCCTAAGTAGGTTTAAATTAATGGCTGAGAAAAAGCTGTCAAGATAAAGCTGTCTGAAGATGAATTTTGTTACTGAAATAACGCCCTGAGGTAACAGCCAGGGTAAGAGGCCTTGTTAGCCTGGCAGTGCTGATGAACAGACAACAACGAGGCCTGAACATAAGAAATCTCAGAGGGAATCTACTGCCCTTGGATTTGACACGATTGAAATTTGCCTCTGTCCTCTCAGGGACAATATTCCTCATCTGAAAGCTACTCTGTTGGGTCTCGTCTGAGCTTTCTGCCAGGAGGGGCTCTAGCGTGTGTTTAGCAAATGCAGTGATGCTGGTGTGAAGGACCTCAGTGTGGTGGCTGAAATCCATGAGTCGTCATGCCAGAGAAAAAAGAATAAGGCATGTTTTCAATGGTTCCCTTTTATGAATGAACATTTTTGTCTACCCCAACAAACTGTTTCTGTTGTTGCAGACGCTTGGATCTTTGTTTTACTCACCCAAATGGCCATTTTTTCAGACCGGTTAATAATTTTGAAATCTGAACATAATGCCAAAGTACTTCCACAAGCGTAGGTTTTAAGAAAAATCACGTTTCGTGTGCTTTAATGTTGTTAGGACCTTGACGACGACAGTGATAGGAACGTACAATTGGTGTATAAAAAAGAGAACCATTAAATTATGGCGTTGGTGATTAATACAAAGTCTGATTTTTCCACTGTGCGTCTTGACTATTGCGGTGCTTGATGAGGCTGTACTACAAGCAGAGTAGCTGGATCCCATGTGATAACCACAATGAGAGGAACAAGGCTGCACCTTACTCTGCAAATTGGTGATGTCTTCCAACTGACACCAGACCCTCTCTAGAAGTGAAAACTGCTGACTGATGGTGAGGTTTCCAGTGATTGTGTGCTACACCCCCCCCCCCGCCCCGCCCCATATGGGAAAATGGAAAATGGAGGCGCAGATTCGGGGGACCCAGTACTTTATAGGGGCAGTCGGTTGAATCTACTGAGGTAGACCCAAGGTGACCTTTTGCCAGGGTAGCCAGAAATTCTAGCCACACACCCTTTGGCCTTTTTCAATAGGAGCTCTGAGTATTAGGGTATGACAACAGTCCATGTCCATGACTTTAATAATAATTTACTAAGCCAAGTAGTAAACTGTATTACATTTTATACAGTTGAATGAACTCAACTCATTTGAGTGTCTCTGTCGTCCAAAGCCAAGATTATCAAAGATCATGGAGAATCCCAGACATAATCCTATAGCCATATAAGTGCCTACAGCAGGACTAGAATGGAAGTCCACCCACATCACAGCAGTTTCCATAACTGTGTCCTCCTGGTCCATGAAAAAGAACAAGGAATCCTGCATATTGAAACAAAAATTGCATTCCATTTTCCACAAATTTTGAAGCATGTAAGAAAAATCTTATTTTCCAAATGGAATATCCATGTGTGATTCGAGTATGAATGAGTCAGCAATTCCATTGTGATTCCACAGCTACGAACAAACTGCTGAAGATGACTATAGTAGGGAAGATGCACAAAGGTCTAAAAACATTTCATCATACAAGCCCCGCACCCCCAACTCTACAGTATCACTAGGCTGTTGAGTTTCAGGGAAGTGGGTCTCCTATCCAAATTCATGGGATGCTCACAGCAGAGTGTGAGGTTTAGACTACGCAGAGAAGTGGGCGAGCTGTTCCGTGTCTCTGTGGAACTGACTGCTAGCTGGACAAACCAGCTAAAGACACCGGGCTCCACCTCTCAGTTGCTGACCCTCCCAACTGCTCCCTGCTCAGGAAACCAATGGAAAGCTCCCCAGAGAGTCCCTACAGAAGAGAAGTGTGGTTTTACACATGAAGGAATGAGGAGACAATACAAAAACATTAGTATAAACATCTCCTAGAATTTTGGATTTTCTCGCCAAGAAAGGCCTGAAACTTGACTATATACATATATATACAGTGTTTTCAGTCTCTTATTTATTACATAATAAAAAGATTTCTCCAATACTGGATTTGTTCATTAATTCGTCAGGATGACACATAATCCATTTATGGTAATTGTTTGGTATAACAGTTTACAGTCATTAATGGGTTCAAAGCATATTTACAGACATTTGTCATTTTTATCACAAAACTATGTATTTCCTGTAAGTATTCAAAAAAATTCTATACGCGTTCTTCGCTGAGCTCTAGGCGTAAATCTAAGCGTATGACAAACAGCGCTTTTCCACTGAAGCGCATACAGGGCCATTCTGCAGGTCCTCATTTCATTTTTGATCGCCCCAATTATTTTCTGCTTGACCCACAGTTCTGTAGGCTCCGTCTTAGCACGCACAGCCCAGATACTTGGTGATGTCTCCTGCTTTCTCGAAAACTGAACCAGATCCGTGCGCCGAGCCCTTGCTGTATGAGACCAATCTCACAAGTCCAGCGGAGCGAGGTTATGAATTTTAACAGGCGTCGAGTTCACGTTTAGCGCCGTGGCTTCAAAAACTGATGATCAAACGCAATGTCTCCTTTTGTAGCCTAATCCAGATCTATATACAGCATACAACGTTTTTCGGCATTAAGCTATCTCGATATATCAATAGTAAAAAAATTAAGTGTACCCATTGGCTATAATGATTAGAACCATTAAATCTGCACGTGCATACTTCTCGAGTTAAGAAGTCAATGTCCATCGTTAGTATGTTATGAATACCAAATTAGAATATTAAGATTTCGCCTTTAAAAAATCATTATTATTATTATTATTATAAGACACGTTCACATCAGGTCTCGAACTGGTTTCAGTTCATTAATATAACGATTAATAACTACGATTGTGTGATAAAAAAAATCACAACAATACATTTACTCTTAATTATAAAAACTAAAATACAGATGAGGATTGATTAAATTTATTTGAAGAAAAGCTTTCAGGTCCCGCTTTGCATGGCTCGCGATCAGGAGGGAGAGGAGCAGAGAGCAGCAGAAGGGGGGGCGAGTTGGGAAAGCACTTCTTCTGGGTACCTCTTTTCAGTAGCGCATGGAAGGAGGGGTCTGGGAGAATGGGACTCGGGAGATGGAATGGGAGGGCGACGGGGTTCAGGTTTCATCTTGACAGGGGGTAGGGGCTGGACTGCTATTTGGGAATATACGAAGATCCATTGAAGGCAGAATGGACATAAAACTTCGGCGGCCGGCCTGGAGCAGTCGGTACTGAAGTTCTGCTGGGGCCTGGCGCTGGATTCCCCGTCGGTTCTGGGAGGTTGACTGCATGGTTCGGTTGGGTCACTGGGATCGCGCACGCTAAGGAAGAGGGCTGCCCCACTCGTCCCGTCGACCCGTTCTTTCCCCAAAGGCCCTGCATGTCTAATATTTAGACATGTTCAGCTTTGCGGATCTGAGGACTGTACTGCTACTCGTAGCAATCCAAGCCTGTCTGTTATCCATTGTCAGATGTCAGAACGACGATGGCAGTAAGTTGCAACTTTCCTTCTGTTTCCAAATGATAGTACTAGTACTATATGTGTATTTTGGGATTGTACAAGCAAAAGAATTGCGAATATATTTTACTTGTTGCATTTTCCACAAATTAGTTTGATTTTAAGTGTATTGATTATTGTTTGATTTTGTCGCGTGCGCACATCAGCTAAGCATAATATTCAATATTCTATTGATTGCGTCTCTTGGGCGGACTAGTACTAAGCGTTACATAAATCGGCTCTCATTTTTAATATTGATTGGTATGCAAATACCCTTTCGTGCTTAAAATCTTGGTGGAAGCTGGGATATGCCACGGTTTTCGTAATACTTTGGGACTTTTGCATCCCGGAATTTTGAGTCATTTTAAGTATTGCAGTGAATAAAAGACAATTCTTTAAAACGGTTCTTAAAAGCACGTATCCGTTCAGGCGTAAGCGGTTTTTTTTTTCTTTCTTTTTTTGCTGGACATACTGCACCAGAATCCGGTTCCAGCGATTATCCTAAGTACTTAAAAGTATTTCGTTCGCAGAAATATCTGAGTTTTAAGTGATTATATTACCACTGTGCTTAAAAGACACCGGCGATTCCAGTTAAATGTAATTGAATGATTTAAAGGGAAAAGAGCATTTTATAAAAAGTAAGTTTTAACTTAAAGTGGCTCTTAATGTGATTTTTGAGAGAGTGGGTTACGACTGTTTGAAAGAGATGGTTCAGATGTTCCTCATGACATAAATTAATTGCAAGATGAAGGTTTTTTTTTAACTATGCTTCCAAATTCTCCCAACCCCCATCCCACACGGAGCGCCGGACACCTGCGGGCACTTTGGAAACATTTCTGAACGCGTTTTGACCGACTACGCATTTCACGTCACTTGGTAAAAGCAGACTTAGAAATAAAAGCTCTCCATGCTTAAGGGCCTTTAAATGGGGAAAAAAGCGTCGGCATTCCACTGTCGTGGGGCATCGAGACGAATCCGGACTTGTTAAAGAAAAAAAAAAGCCGTATAGCAGTAGTGATTTGATTGGGATTAGTCTATAGATGCAGCCTAGTGCTTTACCTGACCAAATATACTGCATCGTGTGCATGTCTTTTGGTGTTTTAAATGTTTAATTGACTAAATTACTGACTAACAGATTACGAATATTTGAAAGTATTTCGTATATACAGTACCTGTGTTAAAAAGAGAAAATAAGTATGTATTCGTGGAATACGGCCAGGATGAGAGTTCCATATAATTTTAGTGTTTCCATCTGTGTTTTAGATTACCCAGAGGCTGTGAAAGTCACTGGAGGAAGAGAAGGATTGTCTGTCTGTCAAATTGAATGGAAAATAAAGCATAAGATATATAGGTTTATTGATAAAGTTTTAAAGTTTTTCTTCTTTTATGCATAAGGAATCAGTCTTAGCTTGGTTACTAAATTAAATGTTGAGGGAGGGGCTGCAGGGAGGTGAAAAAGAAATAGGAAATGTGAGGGAAAACTGAAAAGGGAAAAACATGCAGGCTCAGGTTACACCTTCGAAAGGCAGAGGCCCCTGGACATAATGTAAGGCGCTCTTCCCTGAAAGCTACTGCAGGGGGGAAGTATTCTAAAGAGGAGCCGACTGCTGTTTGGCTTGGCGACTGCAGGCTTGAAGGGCATCTTTAAGGAGCTGGCGTCGATCAAGCCCCGTCACGGAGGAGGGTCACCATGGAGGGGACCCGTAATTAATGGGGACGCCGAGGACGTATGTGCGTTTAAGGAGGGACGGGGTTAGGGTGCGTTTAATGTTGCCCATGAGCTATTCGGAAAGCAACCGCAGTGTGAATATCCCAACACCTGCATTCAATTTGCTGCGTTCCCCCTCTGCTCTAATAAAAAATGTGGAAGTCAAGTCAGACTGTGGAATGCACAGTGCAGAGGGGTCATTTCTGTATTTTCAAAATGGGGCGCGGGTGCCAAACCGAAGCATTTATTTGTGAATAATGGTGCTGATTGCTACCGTACCTGTCAGCTTAAGTGCAGTGAAATTATTAAGGTTTCATTTTGCCGATAGTCTATAGATAGATAGATAGATAGATAGATAGGTAGGAAGGAATATAGATAGATAGGTAGATAGACAGATAGATAGATAGATAGATAGATCTTAAAGTATGCCTATGAATGCTGACCATTCTCCATTCTTTGACATGTTTGAACTGGTGTCTGGCAGAGGTGTGGGTTCCAGAAGGGTAGGGGTGGGGTGTGTGTGTGGGGGGGGTGTTGCAAACTTCCCCTTGTTTGTATAAGCCACGGCCGTGTGAATTGGATGCTCTGTCTCTTTAAGAAAGATCTCATTCATAACTTCTGGGGTCCGCTAGGTTACCCAGAGCTGACCAGACCTGCGGGATAAACGTGTCTACTGGACGTGTGCTTTCAGCCCTGCTCACACACATTATTGTTAACATGGCACCACTTATCTGTGCACTCCCACCAGCCGATATCATTAGAAAGAGAAAGGCAAAGAAGTGGTCTACTGTTTCATATTGTCAGTGCCACTTTTCAGTTAATAAGGACTATCTGATATATGCTTTTAGTTGATGTAAAATCTTGGGAGATGGTAATGTTGACAGTTTAATGAATGTAGGCCCAGTCTACGCCTTCTTAAATGTATTGCAGACCTTCCAAAAATTCATAGAGTTGTTGGCGTTTACCCAAACACTTCTGATACCTCGAGTCAATTATAAAAGGAACTTGGCCATGGGTGGGGGTACTCCCATTTTAATAACAAGCATTTACCTAAAACACTGCTTATAGTCCCCATTTACCTAACTGTATTATCCGTTATTGCACCTTAACACAAATTTGCCAAGTGCAGAAATAAAAGAGCTGTTTAGTTATTTTAGGCTCTTAGAGAAGGGCACTTCACGGCATATTTACCTCTTTAAATAGTCCCAGTTAGAATACGGCCAATTTAGTTGTTTAAAAACTAAATGTAACCCTCATATGGTATAAAGGGGAAAGCTCTTGTGGCGAACTTCTGCGACCATCCACTGTAAATCTTACCGTAATTCCCTAGCAGGAATTTGCTTGAGATGCGTATCCCCAATGCGTTTGGCGAGTTGAAATCCACGTGAAACGCATTGAGTGGGTAGTTATCGAAGCGGCTCTTTTCAAAAGCTACACTGCCCCCATGTGGCACTTCCTTGGCATTGCAGATGGCAATTTTATGCCATTTTAAATCGTGTTTAAATGCAATGCTATAGATGACACAGGTCTGCAACCAAAAAACTGCATAGGATTTTTTGACTGTTTCTTATAGATTTTTACTCGCTGAACCCGGGAATATTTTTAAAATTCCATCTCGTTAGGTTTTCTTGCAAATCTCATGTTTTTAGTGTAATTAAGCATACAATTTCCCTTTTTAAACTGAAATCTGGTATCCTATTCGTGAGTCAAAAAACCATATCCAATAATGATTTCTTACATTAATTTAATATTTCTAAGAGTGAGACTCAAGAGAAACACAAATAGAAAATACGGTGGGTGACAAAAAGAGTAAACGTAGTGTTAAATATATCATGAAGGAATTGTTTTTTTTGTTTCTTTTTTCAATTACAAGAAAAATTATGCATAGTTAATTGTTTCACGTGAACTCCTCATGTTTTGCAATAAAAACTGTACGTGATGGAGGGAAATTGAGATCATTTTTGGATTCAGCACCCTAAAAAACATAAAATTCACCAAAAATATCCCATGCAGCTGAATTTTTTTTTTTGCAGACCTGTGTTACTAATATAATCTCATATTGTACTTGTATTATAGCTGTATGTATTTGTCTCGCTATCCTTGATGCCTTGTCTCTCCCCTGCCGCTTACCTCTTCCCCGCCCTCTCTACGGCCCGTGTGCCGCCGTACAGCCTGCGTGCAGGACGGGGAGCGGTACATGGACAAGGACGTTTGGAAGTCGGAGCCGTGTCGCATCTGCGTGTGCGACTCCGGGACCGTCCTCTGTGACGATATCGTCTGCGAGGAGCTAAAAGACTGCCCCAACCCCGAGATCCCATTTGGAGAGTGTTGCCCCATCTGCCCTGCTGGCCCGATCGCTCCCAGTGGTCGTAATTTATTTATCCAATTTTTTATAAATAAATTACTTTAAATATAATTTTTCACTACTTCGTTTTGGGGTGAAAAACAGCACCAGCATTATACAATAATAGCAAAACAACCGGCATTCATTGGCACGCCCAGTTTGCTTTGTACCACTGCCTTTGGTTGCTGTTTTTCACCACAATCTGACGAAAAAAAGGACACTTCTAATTTGGCCATTTTTGTGGGAATGTCACACTGTCCCTTTTAAATGAGATTTAATCTTCATGATTCAGCCTCATTTTGTGTGGATTTTGTTATATCCCCAGTATCATATGCACATGTGGGAATCATTAGGAACATATTTTCAGAGAGAGACGAGGCCCAATTTTACCTCTGAAGTCTCTAGACCAAAAAACACCCCAGTCTGATTTCAGATAGAAAAATGGTGTACAGAAATTACCATTTGGCAGTTCAAGGCCAGTCCCAGAGTTTACTAATAAGATCTACTTCACTGTGTCACCTGGAGAGCTTAAGCTGACGATGTATGCCCTTCCTCAGCCACTTTTCGCTCTAAAGCGAAAAGGAATCCCAAAGACACGTCAGATCTCTGGCAGCAGGAACTGCACCTTGGAAAACACAAGTGACATTTCCCTGTATCGAGCGGCATCTATGAAATTGGAAGTGTTCTTTCAGTGGGAAACTTCTCAGGCACCGTGACATGAAATGTCAGCATAATAGTAAACTAATTTCTTCCCCTAAACCTCATTTTTGCAAAAATTTCTACATTGTCCGGTGCAGGAAAAGTTTCAGCAGAAATGAAAAGAGACATGTATAATAATAGTGCATTTATTAAAAGGCTTAATAGTTAAACATGCTGTAAAGATGTTCTCTTGTGTGAGAGGCCTGTACTTTCCCTTCCTTCCCCTTTGCGCTGTTATTGGCTGCACAATGCTGCATTAATGCATTACTACCCTGACTCACACACACCTGGCCTGACATGGACCATGTGTGACAATAACTCCGCCCACTAGCGGTTCCTTTTCTATTCCCCCACCTGCCTGCTTGCTGTACAGCCAATGAATTCCAAGATGGAGCTTAAACTGACACTTTGTGTCACCCAATGGGCTCTTGCCAAAAATTCAGGGTACTATACTGTCCATATACTTTTTTGTCAATTGGTGTTTTTTATATGCTCCCAACAGATTTTGGGTTTTTTTTTGTGTGTGCCTGTTTTTTCCTCTGTAAACCTATAAAAACAAAATATTTTGTGTTGTTTTCACCTCTCTATTAATCAATGTCCTTTTTTCCTTCTGACCCTACAGGGCCGGTTGGTGCTAAGGTGAGAGACCGTGTATTGCTATCATATGTTTGCTTTCAGGGCCTTTAATTGAATGAATTTCACACGTTACTATTAAGCAAACCCTCTGCTTATGAAATTTGGCTCCAGACATGTGAAAGTCTGACTTTTAATCCATTATCGCGGCATTTCCATATGTGCCAGTACATTTCTGTAGTGAGCCAAATTGATTTAATTTGCTTTTCAGCTGTTTTAAGACTCTTTTCGGGATAGAAGGGGAATTTAATGTTTGGAGGGAATTCTGTTACTATTTATTTTCGAGACAAGTTTACTGTAATTTATTATGTATTGAAATGCCGCTCAGAACTGTGAACATACAATTCGAAGAAGCTAGCAGGTAGATAAACGAAGAGTTTCTGATGCAGATAAGATTAGTGACAAATGATGGAAAAGGTTGTCAGTGAAAGTCAATGAACTTAAGGACTGAAAGGGTTAATCCACTCGTACCGTTGTATTGGCTGACTGTATATATGCCCGTTAATTAGGGTTGATTTTTAATACTCTGCTGAAGCATTAAATACTTCTTTTTAAATGCAGAAGACTTTGATTTCTATAGTTTTCTCCCAATGCTGGGAGATGAATTTGTTGACGAAAGGCACAATATCCTTTTTTACGTCATGAATTTATACAGGGGTCTATGTTATTTTAAAGACGCTCTGCAAAATTCGCCCCAGGCTGTATAAAAGAACTCATAGTAACTTGTCATGTGTGAATTGAAGATGATTTTTGCTTTCGGTTTTGGCCAGATTGCATCGGCCATGTTAATTGGTTCTCCGTGCCCTATAAACGTTAGAACAAAGAGCTTTAGAGGCAGTGAGGCAGAAGGACTGTGTCATAATAAGAACCGTTTTTAATAAATCAGATTCGTCTGGCCCAAAGGGAGCACTACAAGTGTTAGGCAGGTTTTGCTTCATGTGTCTCTACAGCTTCCCAGTCTGATATATCCAGAGATCTTTGAACTTTTAATGCAGTTTAAAACAAAGGGCGCCTGCCCCCTTTATGAAATCCAGGTTTGTTTAATTGGTTATTGTTTTTCTGTCAACGTTCATAAGTGCTGTATATATTTCTCGTTTCATAATTCTGTCCTGGAGTGTTTACTTAAAATCTCTGCCTAATATTCGTTGCTGTATTTGTGCAGCTTGTCAGATTCACATAGATGGATCTCCTGTTTAAAAAAGCTTGTAAGGACGAGCTCTACATTTAGCAGTTTTGCTTGGGGTAGTAATGCAAACATATAACTCTTTTTTTTCCCCTACAGGGGCAGAAGGGAGAACCAGGAGATATTGCAGATGTAAGTCCGCACACGGATGCAGATCTGTGTATATAATGGTGATTAGTGTGGTGTCCTCGTGCTGTGTCGGCCCGGCGAATATTAAGCAGCGTAATCGTAGATCCAGAGTCGGCCCTTTCCAAACATCCTAAAAGTGACATGACAGAACTGTACAACTGCTGATTGTGGCATTTTTTTCCCATGAGGTGGAAATATGTAGTTTTTGGATTTCTGGGGGGGCGGGGGTTGGAGTCTGTGGGGGTTTTTGCAGGGCGACTGGCTTGGTCGTCTACACTGGGGGGGGGGAGGCAGGTTGCCAAGCACAACATGGCCGCCTGCCTCCTGAATTAGCTCCCAGCCGGGCACCGTTGAAACACATGGAAACCATTTACCCCCACCTTTTAAAAAGCACAACTTATCACTTTTTCACCCACAGTGAGTCGCTCTTTCGGTTTTTCGTTTTAATCTAAATAACTACTGACCTTTATTAGCTACTTGGTTTCTCCTTAAACCTCTATTCCTCGTTTACGTCGCTCCTGGAAATCGCTGCCTGATACAGTGTCCCATTTTTAATCGGTTTACACAGCCTTGCAGATTAAATGACACAAGCACACCGTAATGAGACGGTGCGGGAGAAGCTTTAAATTCTGATGGATCCTGCGTTTTTAAAAATGTAAATCCCTGCCTCACGCCCCCCACCCACCTCGCAGAATGTCATCGCCGAATTAATGCTGCTGATTTAATTAACAGCCATGACTTCGGCACCACGGGGGATAGAAACACTGTGGTTCTTTTCTTACATTTCAGGTCGTAGGACCAAGAGGACCACAAGGCCCTATGGTAAGCAGATGCTGCAGCAGCCTCAGATCCAAAGCCCGCTTCCCCCGGAGGCCCCCTGCGGCCGTTCAGCTGGTCGCTCACCGGTGTTTCTTTATCCTCCCAGGGCCCCCCAGGAGAGCAGGGACCACGTGGTTCAAGGGGGGAGAAGGGCGAGAAGGTGGGTTTGCCAGAAACAATTTCCATGCCATTTTCGTAGAGTACTTTCTCCATATTGATCCAGCTAACCTCCATATTGACTTCAGCTTACCTTGGATTAAACTTGCCCTTCCCTTAAATGATTTAGACGTTAAATTTAGGGTTTCAAGCATTGTAAACAGATCCTGCAAAGAAAACACACAGATTTATTAGACTGCTTTAATGCTATGGACACTGTTTATTATGATGTAAGTGGTTTGTTATAAGCCCCAATCTTAGGAACCTTTGTTTTTTGCAAACATAATATGTGTTACTTTTGTCTTTGTGGAAAAGCTACACGGAAGTCAGATCGCATTCTTCTTTGCTTGTGCTCTCTTCACTTTTTAACTTGCCCTCGGGGAGTCCATGATGTTTACAATACTTTTGAGGTTTTTTTTTGTAACTTGTCTTGAACACGACTAGCAGCAGTATAGTCTTACAGATTAGAAGTAAAGAAAACTGCGTTTCTGAGCATTTATGAAACTCGTTAAATTGTGCTTTTTAGAAGAGACCCATATCTTTTGATGTGCTCATTTTGATGCCAGTTTATTATCTTATTGATTTGGGATCAGTTTGTCTCTTTTAACATTGAAGTTAAAATGGACTTGGTTCCAGAAACACTTCAAAGAGAATGTTTGTAGTTGTATGATGTTGATATTTACCCTTTAATATGTTGGTCCCATATTCATTAAAGCATATTTTTATTGCCAGTTTACATAAGTTTGGGTTCTGTTATGGGACTGATTTCTGTTGATTTTGGAATGATATTGACTGATCATGACAGTACCAACAACAATATGCAGAAGCACAACAATAGTGATAATGGTGATGAAGATTACAATAAATTAAATTCCCCGAGGAATTATTCAATGAGGAAATGCTCATCACAACAAGAGTTTGACACTTTCACTTTTATATCGTTAGCTTGAGGGTTTACTTGTACATTGAAAATTTCAATTTTCTTACAAATGCCCAAGAGGTTGAAAAGAAACAGCTGGTGATGGTAAAGTGTCCTTAGATCACTCAGATTAGACTTTTAATCTTCGTTACGTTGCACAGCTATAGTCCTGATTGGCCGCTGTTTTGACTTGTCTGATGTAATTTACGGACTTCTTTTGAAATTCGCTTCATTGCCGGGTTACTTTTTCATAGCTACATGTAAATATTTATTGCTGGTAAAATGCATCCAGAAGCAAGTCCTACCACAACTAGTGTGCAGGAAATGGGTTCTACTTTAACCTTCGGGATCTTTTCTTCCCCCAACGCAGGGAAGCCCTGGGCCTCGCGGTAGAGATGGTGAGCCTGGTACTCCTGGAAACCCAGGCCCCCCCGGACCTCCCGGGCCCAACGGACCTCCTGGCCTTGGCGGAGTGAGTGCGAGCGGGGGCAGTGGGCACCGAAGGGGCTCGATCTGCTGGCCTGAGCGACATCACCAGCGGGGTTCAAATGCGACATGAGACGGGCCCGCGACGTAGAGAACACACACATCTAAATGGCATCCCGTGATCAGGAAAGACAGCACTCTCGTGAGGGGACTGAAAAGCAGAGTGGGAATTAGGCAGGTGATGAAACCAGGATGAAAGGAGAGAGGGACCCCGATTGGAGAAATCTGGGGAGTGGGCCGGCCAATCCTGTCATGAGAAAGAACACCCCAGCGGCAGTTAGGGAACAGCTGGGGGGGGATTTCAAGACAAAAGAGGGCTTTGTAAAGAAGAGATAAATGTACAACCCCCTGGCCTTTTGGTGTCTTTCAAGTCCCTTGTGCAAAGACATATTCTATAAAGCCATGGTGACCAAGTAGAAATGACTAGCTGCATTTGGATTACTTTAGATGACGGTTTGTTATTTGGATTTGTTTACCTTTTATATGGACAGATTTTTTACACACTTCCTCAATAACACTACAGAGAGCATTGTATTGTAATGGGTACCAATGATGCTAACTTAATGTGCAACTGGTCTCGTTTCCAAAGATTGTACTTTTTGTGGAGTGTGTTACACAACCACGGGTAGCTGTGGGCTTTTCTGGACCCCTGCATGGTAACATGGCACCACTCTCTACTTCCTCTCTCTGCAGAACTTTGCGGCCCAGATGGCTGGCGGATTCGACGAGAAGTCCGGAGGTGCTCAGATGGGTGTGATGCAAGGACCAATGGTAAAGACTTCAAAGAGTGCGCATTTATGAAGATGGCTGATTAAGGCACGCAACAGATCAGAGATATGCAAAGAGAAATATCATGGAAAATCATCCACCATTTCCCTGGCTGCTGCCACCTTGTGGGCAGGAGGAGGAACTTCAGCTTCTGGCTTGTTACCCAGAATAATTCATTGTGATGAAAGGAGTCAGTCAACTGGTGTCAGTTTATAAAAAGCTTTGTTTAGTTTAAGAAAAAAAAAAAAACACATACATGAGAAAAGACCAGCAAGCATTCCTGGTATTTTCAAAGCTGAGAGGCAATACTGGGAGTGCTGTTCTGCATTTTGATCTGCAGTTTTGCAACTGATACAAGTTGTGAAGAGAGCCCTGTTTCATGCCGTAGCGAGGGAGGGGGGTCATTGCGACCCCACAGGTTTGACTTGGCAGCACGCAAATGTGGTGGAATGAAATAGAAAGAGTCACTGTGAGAGCTTCTCACCCTGAAGAGTGCCTTTCTTGCCTTCCTGCTGGTCTGCACACTGGGGGCTTTCACTGGAATGAGAGCAGCGGGACACAAACAGACACCTCAACCTGTCTGCACAGAGCCCCATTCAGGGCCGAGCTTCCCCGACCCGGCCGCTGGCTGATTACAGTCAAATGCTGCCTTTCATCTCCCTGCGAGCCGCCGTCGTCCCGTTCCAGGCCCGTGACTGGGCCGTTTCCTTTGGCAGATGTTTGGAATATTTCAGAATCCCATCGGGATGTCGAGTTACATATTTGAATATTAAGTGGGTTTTTTTTTTCGCCATAGTGGAGTGTCTGTGATAATAACAAAGGTATAGCAGGTTTTACCAAATCATAAGATTTTGATGATCACATCAGATCGCACTGATTGTAGAGTCGAAGAATCAATTAAATTCCTCAGCCACATTAGGGTTTTAATAATTTCCTTTGGGGTGCTTCAGGAGACTGTGAACAAACTGCTGTGTGGTTTCCCATTATGGATTACTTGTATCAGGGTATCCAAATATGGGTATTTGAAGGTAAGTGACCTGTAAACAAAATCCCCTTCCTGGTAGCCCGCTTTGCCCCTGTGGATGGCCCCCCCCCCACACACACACACACACCTGGAATTCTGAGCACAGCTGGCGGGCATCCATTTGGGCGTGGCAGCATCTGACTACGAGCGAGGAATGTCCAGAGATTTATGCATCTGACAGGCAGGCAGGCTGCGCAGCCCTGGGGTAAACCAAAAATGGGGGTAAAGCAACTTGATTAAACACGTGTGGCAGAAGACAGAGTGAAGGGTATGAAGAATGCTGTCCCTGCGTTAAACTCCCCCTGCCCCCCCCCCCCATGACTGGTTCCAGTTCCAGCCTGAATTAAGGGGAAACATCCACAAACTCCGTTTTCCTTCATTTGCTGATGTTTTGGAGTACATCTCTGTGGTAGGGAATGTGACGGTGTGACGGTGCATGTTCGTCTTTTAATGATCACATGCTCAATTTTTCTCTCTCTCTCTCTCTTTCTCTCTCTTTCTTTCTTAACTGTTTTCGCCCTCCAGGGCCCCATGGGACCACGAGGACCACCAGGCCCAACTGGAGCTCCTGTAAGTACCTCGGCATTAGAAGTGCAAGTTATCAATAATCATGGGTAGATTCCTGGTAAAAAATAAATATCACAAGCAGCGTAAGTGCAGCCCTCAGAGTAAGAGATGTGGGTGCAGTTGTCAGAGAGAGAGAGAGAGATCAACACAGTTTCTCCTTTACAATGAAAAGTAATCTCAAATAATCCTCCAAAATTAACATGTGCAAAAGGCCTACCATTCACGTACGGTTTGAGCAGCGTTGTAAAAATACTAAGTGACTTAGAGATGATATGTTAGTGAATTCAAGGATCTCCTGGATAATCTTCCTGATTTATCCAAAGACTGGGGTTAGCAGTCATATGAAAGAAAACAAGACATTTTTTGCAGCTTTCTGGAGGAAGCAGTCATTAAACACTTTAATCTGTCAACTGAAGTTCAGTGGGGGTATTTTTTGGGAGTGGTATGGAACACCTGACAGTTCCCACCCCTTTGCAGATGCCCTTTGGTCCTCCCAAAGCCCTTCTAGCTTTCGGGTTTAAGACAATTAGGGGGGCAGGTACTCCAAGGGGTACATGTTTGAACTTGAAATTCAAGCAAGTAATCGTTTCACTGGAAAGTTACTAAGTGGGGAAATTGTTTTTCCGCATTATATTTTTAGGGTCCTCTGTTATACAGATTTACTTATGTATATATTCTTTTTCAACATTATGATTATACAGTTTTTAGTGTTGTGGTGCATGTAACTTTGCACGCATATCTGATTATTATTAAGTTCATGATATGGATCAGACGTCAGCACATCAAAAGGAACCTTGTGGTGTCTGTGACACGTTGTGCGTGATTAATGAGCTTCCCGGGCTGACGGCTAGCCTCGGTTACTTGTATGGTGTTTCAGAGTGACGCCGCTCAGTGTCTCATCTCCTGCTTCCCAGGGTCCGCAAGGTTTCCAAGGCAACCCCGGCGAGCCCGGAGAACCTGGAGGAACGGTACGTGTTCCACGGCGTCTTCCCCATCCTGTCCACACACCCACTGTAGCCTCCGCTGTGTTAATCCTCTCCAGCTGGGCACAGACAGTCTGACGCCAAGCCCGAGCTGATCACCTGTGCCGTTAGCCTCAGACCCCGACCCTTCGTCTAATACATCATTACCTGAAATTAGAATCAAGTCAGGAATGCTTTTGGCAGAGCCAGACTGCCCCTGACGTCAGATTGTGCCCCACAACCCCCCAAAATGGCTGCTGCCCCACATCCCCCCAACATGGCTGCTGCCCCACAACCCCCCAACATGGCTGCTGCCCTTGTTTGTTTCTAAACCTGTATCTTCCCCAGAGACTGGTTTCTCTTGACCTCCTCCGTAAAATGAGATGCATTTTGGGGGAGGAAAACACTACTCGACGGCTCTAGAAATTTATGAATTCAAATAATTATACTAGTGATTACAGCCTTGCGTCATCTTGCATGTGGCATGCAAGTCAGTTTAAGAGAATCTTGATATTCCCCTGCACCTGTTACACTAAGCAATGTTCCCGCTAACGTCCTACTACATCAGCCATCACGCGTGTCTCGATCAGTGTATGTTATTTACAAAATGCAGTTGGACATGAGTCGATCAAGTGTAATTTGACGCAAGACAGATTTCGACTTAAAATGCATGTCCTTCTTTAGTGTTGCGCATTCTCAGTATTTAATTGGTGGCTTGATTGGTAGCGCCTGATTTTGATTGGTGGTTTGATTGGTAGCTTCTGGTTTTGACTGGTGGCTTGATTGGTAGTTTCTGTGTGTCTTCCTCTAGCTGTGTACAGGAAGTAGGTGCCAAGTGGCATATGTATGCTTAGTATCTTTCTCTCTCTCTCTCCTTTTGTCTTTTTTTGATAATAGGGTCCCCTGGGTCCGCGTGGCCCTCCCGGGCCTCCTGGGAAGCCTGGCGATGATGTAAGTGTCACTTCCTGTGCCTAAATCTTCTCCAGCTCTACAATACCTGCATTTCTTTTTAATTCTCTTATGTTTATTTTATTTATTGTAAGCACCGCCACAGAGATGAAAAGCACACAGAGGAGCTGTAGTGTAGCCCACGCCCCCCCCCCCATATGTTTTAGGAAGCCCCAAGAAGCCAGTGCTATTTTACTGCTCCAGTTTCCTTCCACTTGCTGTCCAGATTAACGCGATTGCTGTGTTTTTTGCAATCGGCTGCTTAACACCGTCCATCACTGTCATCCGCCATCCACAGTGACGCTGCCGGCAATGAGAGCACAGCCGTGCCATTACTGCTGTCACTGTCCGCACTGCCCCATGTAGCATACCCACCATGCCCCCCATTGCTGTCCCTTGAAACGTAATTGGATCACAGCTGCCAGTCACCATAACCACATGTCCTCTCCTGCTGTCTTCATAGCGGAACGCTAGGGGGCGCTTTTACACCTCCTGTATTTTCAGCACTCTTTCAATTTGCCATTCATTGAATTTAGCATCGTAGTTATAAATATACCACATGAACTACTCTATGGTTTTAATGCTTTTCTGCCTTCACTGCCAACTCTGTCTCATATTTTCACTTTTGAAATTTGCACGAATATATTCCTGTCGAGTACAGTTTTAACACGCTCAGTTCCTGTGTGTCCCATTTTGTCTTTTCCACATGTATGTGTTTGAAATACTGGGAATGGCCAAAACCTGGGCTGTGATAAATATGTTAAATATGTAAGTTATTCCATCAGCCAGTTGCCACATTAAACTCGTAGGTCATAATGGATGAGACCTTCTCCCAGAACAGTACCCAGTGCTTTAAGTCATGTCTGGGCTGTGCGTTTTTTTTTTTATGACTATAGATACAGTTACAGACTAGATAGCAGCTGATTGAAAAAATATGTAGGTCCGCTAGGGGGCAGTGTATGTAAAAGTTATTTATGTAAATGACAGGAATTACAATATTTTTCTGCAAACTTGATTGTTAGTCTTTAATGTCAGCATATTTTGTTTTATTTGTCTGTTTTAATGAACTTGACATTTGTCACAGTTATTCAGTGTTCCCATTAATCCTTCTCTAATCCCATAGGGTGAAGCTGGCAAGCCAGGCAAATCTGGAGAGCGCGGACCTTCTGGTCCCCAGGTGAGATGAGGCAGAGCTGCAGACAGCAGAAGTTTAGCTAATTAAAGACAGTGCTCTCCTATACTGACATACAGCACTGGAAATAATAAAGAGGCCACTCTTTATTTGTTTTAAATTTGCGTTTTTAAATCCTGGTTTAATCCTGGCTCTGCTGGCAGAAGGCTCCTCTGCGCGGGAGGCTGCTTCCAGGCCCAAAGTTTCTAAGACAGCAGTACATAAGAGCAAGGTGAAGCAGGAAACATTAGCAGCGACCAAAAACCAGTCAGGTGGAGGGCAGAAGCAGCTTTCTAGTGCCAGACATGACCGGCGGTGAACAGCGGTACATCATAAATCAGAGAATGACCTCAAACGACCTTCAAAAGGAATGGGAATCATTAAGTGGTGTGAAGTGCACTGCTAAGACAGTTCATAACGGGCTCCTAAAAGCAGGCAAGAAGCCCTTCCACAATGAGAAGCAGGGTAGCAGGTGGCAAACCATGTACATTTTAGACATAAATTGTGTAATGCGTGAAACTGAAAATTTTGCTGTGGTCTATTAATTTTTTTCAGATCACTAAAAATTGACTTTAAAAAAACAGATATCTTTGTGATTAGCCGTAATGTCTAAATTAAATTTTTTTACCCTTGCCAATATTGAAATAACTTCTTTTAAACTTTCAAAAGACAAAATTAATTTTGCGTATGCAATAGAAGAGAGACCTTATTGTGGCTTTTGTTAGGCTATGTAAGCAACAATAGGAAGGAGCTCTGTATATGAAATGTGCTTCTCTCTTCCGCAGGGAGCTCGCGGCTTCCCAGGAACTCCAGGCCTGCCTGGAATCAAAGGGCACAGAGTGAGTCTCATTGCTTGATCTTCATGCAGACTTGTTTGTAGGATGTTTATGTAGTCACTTAACTTCGGAGTGTTCAGCACAGAATTATGGATATGAGTGCTTTTCTGCCATCTGTCACCTTTTTAGTAGAATATATTTCAAAATCATTTGCTTGTTCACACTGGGTTTCCTCTGACTGGCTGATAAATCAGAAGCGGCTAATTCTGGTAGCTCGAGTGACAGTGCGGGGAGTAATTTGTGACTTAATCACCATGGCAGGGTTACCCAGGCCTGGATGGCTCCAAGGGCGAGAGCGGCGCTGTAGGAGCCAAGGTATGACCTGTCGGCTGCGGACTTTCCCGTCGTTTCCTAGGAGTTCCTGTCGGCTGCATTGTGCCTCTCACATCACCTCTCATACATTGTCCTTTCTGAGCCTCCTCCTCTTTCCAGCTCTCTCACTTTCTCTCTCTTTCTCTCTATCTCTCAGCTTCTTCCTGCTCTATGTCTCTATTCCCATCCCTTCCTTTTCTTTCATACATCTCTACTTTTATACATTTGTGTCACTTTCTCTTCCTCCATCCCTCCATCCACATCCCTTTCTCTACTTTTATATATCTGTTATTTTCTCCTCCTCCATCTCTCCAT
>JAODKM010000118.1:2571381-2598155 GCA_026780845.1 Petrocephalus sullivani | reverse complement strand
CTCCATCCACATCCCTTCCTCTACTTTTATACATCTGTGTCACTTTCTCTTCCTCCATCCCTCCATCCACATCCCTTCCTCTACTTTTATACATCTGTGTCACTTTCTCTTCCTCCATCTCTCCAGCCACATCCCCTCCTCTACTTTTATACATCTGTGTCACTTTCTCCTCCTCCATTTCTCCGTCCACATCCCTTCCTCTACTTTCACAAATCTTCATCACTTTCACTTCCTCCATCTCTCCATCCACATCCCTTCCTCTTTTTCCTTCCTCCCTAAAAACAAACTGACACTGCTGCTCCTTCCTGTAGGGGGAGGCTGGTTCCCCTGGTGAGAACGGAGCACCTGGACCTATGGTGAGTCAGGGAGGGGTTTTGCTGTGTTAGGAAGAACTAGGGTTGACATGGAAATGCACCTATACAGGCAGTGCCCAGAATACAAACGCGATCCGCTCCCTCAGTCTGTCTCTAAGTCGAATTTGCAGGTGAGGCGGAACAATAATAATGCAGTACATAATAATAAAATAATACTAATAACAATAATAATAATAATGTTAAATGTAAATATATACAGTAAGTATGAGTTTCTAAATCGAACGTTTGTAACCCGGGGACTGACTGTAAAGACTGACACACCCCAGTCACATAGCCATGAGCTGCTGTCAGTGACAGCGTGCCAGTGCTCAGTATCTGACCTAACATCCATTTACCTTTCGTTTCTCTTTAGGGCCCCCGTGGCCTGCCTGGCGAGAGGGGCCGTCCCGGACCTCCGGGAGCTGCTGTGAGTGCTGGCTCTGGGTACTGGGGCACTGCTGTTGCCTGCTGGCTGTTAGGGCTCTTGTCCAATTGTATCTCCCCACTGACTTCACTAATGCATTAGGTTACACTGTTGCTATGGTGATGTCACTGTAACAGGAACCTATTACTCCAAATATTCATGTCAAATGAGGGATGCCCATAAACCTCCTCTTACTGACTGCTTGCCCACACTATCACGGGCACCATGTGGGTCCATGCTCTCAGAATGAGGTGCTGTCTCTCTTAATTTGCTGTCAAAAACAGTTTGCGTGCATGAATTAGCTTCCCTGGTTACTTCCGGCCCATTCGACTCATTGAAAATATTTAAGCTTTAATGATGATAGAAAATGGTCCTTTGTAGAAAAAGACCTGATGTTAATCAGCCATGTGGGTCCTGCATGATTGTAACTTAACTGTTGAGTGATGGGTCTATAATCAGACTAACGCAAGACCCCCCCACCCCCCCCAAGAAGTACCTCTCCATTTTACCAAAGCCACTAAAGGATCCAGTGTGTTTCAGTGCCAGAAACCTAAACAACAGGCCGACTACAGCAAACATACCCCAAGTCCGCTATCGTTTTCGTTGTCAGGCTAATTGCATTTTCCTTGCAGATTTCATCAAGGGCAGATTGCCGGATGCCCGATTCGGCCCATTTCTCGGCGTGCGCCGTCAGAGCAATTTAGCATAGCATTAGCCGACGCTCCCCTCATCCTGTAGTGCCGTGACCATAAAATGATCGCCATTTAATGTAACCCGTGGCCCTGCGCTGGCTAAGTGGTTAGCAAGGATGGATGGCTGTGATGTAACTAAGTGTGAGCCACCCCCTCCCTCTCATTAACAGGGCGCTCGAGGAAACGACGGCTCGCCCGGGCCTGCCGGCCCCGCCGTAAGTACTGCCCTCAGTCACGCCGACGTCTGGCCGCATGCAGGGGATTACGGAACGAGTGTAATTAGCAATGGAATGGTAAGGACGCCCTGTTCCTCTCTCTCTTTCATTTAGGGGCCCGTCGGTCCTGCTGGAGCCCCAGGCTTCCCCGGATCCCCTGGTTCCAAGGTCTGTCAATCTCTATATCTCTCTCTTCTCAGTCGCTCTCGTTTCCGCTGTCTCAGCCGTTTTCATTTTCGTTTCCTTTCTGTTCCCGCTCTGTTCATGTCAGAGGGCAAATTACTAGACTTTAAGCCCCAAGAGTCCTGGGGAGGTGGTAGGGGGGTGGTTGCTAAGCCAGGGTTATTCCAGGCAAATGTTTAAATCTCATTTTCATCTGAGGTGTTCAGGACAAAGGGCAAAGTTGAGAGCTAGTTATGGGTGTATTTGTGTCTCTGAGTAGTTTCTTGTAACCTCCTGAGTTAAGTACAACTTTTAAATAAAGGTTTTCAGACTGAGAGTGCAGACTGTTAACGTGGCAGGACTGATACCGATTGTCAGCTCAGAATTCCTCCACAGTTCCTTGCGACTTCAATGTCTGGCTGGGTTACTGGGGTTTTTGCATCCTCTGCTCTTTTAGGACTGACTTACCCCGAGTAATTGATAGACAGACAGACCGTGCTGTCCATGTTCTCCATGCTGCTCGTTTAGCTGAAGTGTGCAGATCCTTCTGGGGATGGGGAAAATATTTAGGGCTGCAGAGGGAATGAGCCTAGCACAGCGCCATCTCTCCTTCCCCGGGTCGGTAATCCTGTAAAAAGCATTTTCCACCGCACCGGGTACCGTACTTTTAGTACCAACAGTACGGTACTTCCAGGTGTTGGTTTTCCATTGGTGTAAAAACAGGTACCGGCACCGAATGACATCACAACATGAGGCGGGGTACTTTGTACTGAATTGGAAAAATGGCTGTAGTATAATAAACTTAACATGTTATGCACATTCAGTTCTTACTTCAATAGCTAGATTATGATCAGGTTTTTTCATACCTTTATACTGTACAGAAATTATTGCACAGGGAGTTTAAGTTTTGTTAAAACATTTTTACTCTGGCACAGGGAAAAAAACTTAGCAGGTTCAATTATTCCTTTTCTAGATTATCTAGTACATGTTTAAAAATGTGTTTAAAGTTTACCTCTGCTGCTTTTGCATGAGCGCTGCATGCGTCCTCTGAAGTAGTCATAGTCATTTTCATTCTTACTCTTTAAATCACTTCTAGATGGACTTATGACAAACTTTTTGCTTTATAAATACCCCAATATATATTACAACAAAATCACACTGTTATATTTAGAAATTTTCCAATTCCAATGCTGTCCTAGTATATTAAACAAAATACTTTTAAACTTTCTTGTCATGCTGCCCTGATCTTGTTGCATCTGTTCTTCCAACTTGTATTTTTTTTTCTTTGTTTATTGTTGTTTTCTGATTTTCATACCTTTTTTCAAGACAGCTGTTGTATTGCATTCAGAGGCAGGCTATTTACATACCAATCGGCAATTCCCAACCCAAAAAAGTACTCCAGCTGGTTTGGTACTTTAGGTACTGGAACTTCTGGTACTGGTACTTGGCCGGAAGTCAGTAGAAGAGGGAAGTACTGAAAGTACTGTACCAAAAGTACAGTACTTGGTGCAGTGGACGTGTGGTGGCAGATGTGTCTGTGTGCTCACGTGTGTGTAGAGTGAGAAGTAAGTATATCACAGGGAAGAGTTTCATGTTTAATTCCTGCGATGTGCCCCCATTTCACAGCAAAACTTATTTTTGTTTCTTCCTAAGCCTCACTGTCCCCTCAAGACTTAGATGTTAAGCTGTTGCCACAGCAACCCATCAGGTTAAGGCTAACTTTGAGAATCCCTCTGATCAGAGCAAAATGAGATCTTCCCTCTTTCCTGCTCTGTTATACTTCCCTTTTTTGTGAGCTTTTTGGCCATGTTTGGGATTCAGCAAGCGCAGCAAACATACACAGTGTCATTGCTCTGGTGAGCTTTGAAAGTGAGTGATACAGCGCCCCCTCCCCCAAAGAAACATTCATTCATTTGTGCAGTTTTTATTTACTTATCGAGCAGCTAATGTTATTAGTGATCTCCCATTGGTTGATGGCTGCAGTGGGTGTGGTCACCTGAAATATTTGCATGAGTGGCTGTGAGCACTGGCAGTTGCTGGTTATGGTGGCTTTGAGGCCTATTAAATGCTTACATTTCCTTGCAGCATTCATAAGACCGAACCATATAAAACCCAATTTATTGCAGTGCTAAATCTTGTGTGCCCCCATAAAAAGGAAGTGTTTCTGAAGGCATGAGAGTCACCTTGTCTTATTCAATTTTATTAATAATTCACTTTAGTACAGAGAACAGAATAGTGACTAGTTTTGCTAATATTAAGGTGTGTTTAAGGTACGTGTAATAATTAGATGAGGCTTATTAAAATAATCAGGTTTCATTATGGATTTAAACAGTTTCAGGCTTTTTCATTAAAAACACAAGATGAAAAAGTGCATGTCTTTGTTCACTGACAGCATGTTAGTGCTGTGAGGGACTTGGGTGTTTCTTGAATCTCACCAGTCCCGCTCAGTGTAATCTGGCTCTACATTCTGGAGCTCTCGCTGATGTCCATCTGTCCCCCCTCCCCCCCACCAGGGCGAGGCTGGTCCCACTGGTGCTCGTGGACCCGAGGGTGCCCAGGGGCCTCGTGGCGAGTCTGGAACCCCGGGATCTCCCGGCCCATCTGGGACCTCCGTGAGTACCTCCGGAGAACGGCGGCGCAGGGCAGGGATACTGACTGTCTCGCATGAGCGTGACTCTACACGAGAGCTCTTCCTGTTCGCACAGAGCTACAGCTCTCTCATATGGTTGATCTGCATGATGTAGGTTAAAAAACAAACACCCACTGAAATACACACAGTCTCATGCGGGGTGGAAACTGATGCTGTATGTGTAACTAATATTATCCTTTTCCCACCTTCCTGCAGGGCAACCCTGGAACTGACGGTATCCCTGGTGCCAAAGGATCTTCTGTGAGTATATAAACAAACCTCCTTCTTTGTCTTTATCCCTATATGTGCTTATATATATAAATATCGTGCGTTTTGGTGAAGGGCAGAACGGTGGCTCTGTGAGTTGCGATGTTGCCTCACACCACCAGATTTGGGGGAGGGGGGTTAAAATCATCTGTGTGTGTGGGTGTGTGTGTGTTTCTCCTCATGTTGTGTGGGTTTCAGTCCTCTAGGCAGAAAACATGCATTTAGGCCGAAATTGCCCTTAATGTGTGATTGTGAGTAGGTGTCTCTGCCTTGCAATGAACTGCCATTGCATTTAGGCTGTTTCCCATGCCTGGTGCCCTACGGTACCTGGAATAGGGTTTGCAGGGTCTAGCTCCCCCAGGACTAGATACATCGATGGATGGATCTTGTATTGATATGGGGTAGCTACTCAATTCTTCCTGCTGTGGACAGCAGTGTTGCCCACTGGCAGCATAAGACCCACACAATTGCTGATTCTATATTAGGATAAAGAACGCGGCTGGGAGTGTTTTTAACTGGAGTGGCATAATGTAGATGCTGACAGAGTTTTGTTTATGTCTGGCTGAAATCACCTGAAATCTGGTGTGTAATCAGTAATCAGAACCCTAAAAAACATGAAACCCAAACAAGGGCATTTCAAAGTGTGAAGTTTGTTTTTTTTTTTGCAATCAGTAATGAGACCACATAAGACAATGAAACCCAAACAAAAGCCTTCTGTGCAAATGACAGTGCGACGACGGACTGGTTTAGCGTGCAGCTGGCCCCAGGCTCCCCTGTCACTCAGAAGCTTCTGGACCCAAAGCTTTGTCACCTAGACATTTGCATTAAAGTGCCTCATGCACTCATAAACTGCACGTCAGTTAGGAAGCCAACTTAAGCTTAAACATTTCTCTGAGAGACTACGTTTGAGGGTCAGTAATCAATTAGGTAATTAAGCTTGTAACTAGAAAAATTAAGCAAAATACCTAAAATTATATAAAAATGCATGAAAGAAACCAGCCTGTAACCCTTTGATCCCAGACATTAACCTGCATTTCTCAGTAGAGGGAAATAATTTAAATTTCTATTGTGCCTGAATACAATACCACTCTAATGGATTCAGGTTTTTTTATCATTACCTAATTATAATGTGCAGTTATTTAATTATTTCTTCAAACAGAAGGTAATCCTTTGGACACAGTAACACATGGCTATAGTGAAGGTATGCCAAAGTCATTTCAGAGTCAATTGCAGGATGAGTCTACAGGAAACATAGTGATGATTAAATGTCCCTCGTTCTGATTCTGAATGTTAAAACCAGGTCAGAATTACCATGCCACCACAGCAGTGCTGAGGCTATGATAATAGATTTTCACGTTAGTTGGGTCGTTTTTTTTAATTCTGTATCCATGTCCCTGTATTGCATGAGGCCTAAAGATTGAGGCTGTTCAGCTCAATCTTTGTCGCGCCTCTCATGTTCATAGCCCTAGTCACATGGTATAGAGAGGGAGCTGAGTACCAATCATATGTGAGTCTCACACTGCTGCCAATCATTAGCCTGTATTTGGGATTATTCTGATTGTTGCTAATGAACATCCTAGTGGGACTGATCAGATGATACTAGACGACTGATGATTATACTAAGTATGTTAGTTCCTTAAAAGTTTCATGGTTCTGCTGTTTTATATTGTTCTCCTGGTTACGTACTTCAGGTACAGCATCTTGTCCCCAGCCGACCGCTTGTATGTGAATCACAGCACCCCCGTCTAATGAAGTGGGAGTCATTCCCTGCTTCCTTTTTCCCCTGCAGGGTGGTCCTGGTATTGCTGGTGCTCCTGGCTTCCCAGGCCCCCGCGGCCCCCCGGGGCCCCAGGGAGCGACAGGGCCCCTAGGGCCCAAAGGACAGTCGGTACGTCTCACAAGCGAAATTGCACATCCCTAAGTGACCATCTCTCGCCGACTTTCTCTCTTATCTGTTCATGAAACATTTCCAGCTGCTTTCCTTCCGCTTTCAGAATGAATTATTATTGACATTTTTAAGTCTTTGAGGGGAATTTCACAGAAGTTAATTTCATCTTTTTTCATCCTGTGCGATCTGAGCTAAATGAATCTTATTTAGCTCTCATAAGGAATAAATCTGGCAGTTTAGTGTTTGGTGTGCTGTCTGCTCTGTCTTATGGCTGGATAACTGGTCATTTGAGAATTTCACGCACAAGATGTGCAGTACTGTGCAAAAGTCTTAGGCAGTCAAGCAAAATGATGCTTAAATTATCTTCAGGTTGTTGTAAAACTACGATATTGTAGCTGTCAAAGTGGCCAGCTTAGTGATTTCTAAACCTCTCCCAGTCACCACAGTATTTACAGCAACACTGATATGTTTTTTTGACTGGACCATTACCCTGCCTGGCTAATAAATACCTCAGTTATTTATTAGCTAGTTATTTAACTAATTAAGTTAATTAATTGAGAATTAATTGAATTTACTAAATACATCGAATGACTGAGGTGCCTCTGAAGCACGGTCTGAACTGTGTTTGCTCTTTATTGTGTTTGCATACGTGTAAATGTCAAATAGTTTTTTTTCCCTCAGCAAATATACACTTACTCTCCAGACAAAGAGCTCTCCTCATTTTCATTGCCTAAGACTTTTGCCCAGTGCTGTATAATCAGTATTTATCTTATCATAACTAAATGCTTCATGAGAGGCATAGTTGGAAATAAAAGAATAGGGTTGGAGTTCTTTGTTAAAGCAAACATCAGAAAGATTTTTTTAATCCAGTTGGAATACAGTGAGGAAAAAGTGTGAGGAATGGAATTTCCATTCATTGATGAAGCAGCTTCGAAGCTAGTTACCCACTGACAATTATACATGTGTACAAATTATTGTTTAACTGACAGAAAATGCCTGAAATGAGCTGATTGTCTGTCATGGTATGTATTTTAATTACTTTATGCAAAATCATTTTTATTATTTGTTTATTATTCATTTTTTCCCTGACTGTGTGACTGCCCTTTGCTTCAGGGTGATCCTGGTATTCCAGGATTCAAGGGTGAAGCTGGTCCAAAGGGCGAGATTGTGAGTACCTGTTAGTCCTGTCCTCTCAAATTCAGTTTTCCCATAACACCCTGCAGGGTGTTATGGGACATTTATCGCATTTATCTAGGGACATTTATCGCTCTAGTCGCTTTTTTGTAGTTGCAGTTTTTGAGAAACAGAATAGTCAAATACCTATAATTCCAAAGTCATTCAAAAATAGATTGGGAATGCTCATAAGTAGCATGCTTCCTTCCATCATTTATAGACATTGGCACCTCCCATATGATGTGAGTTTATAGGACGGAAGTTACTCATTCGAAAAATTATCAAGAAGTGTGCTATGCACAATTTCACCAAGAAACCAAACGGGTTCAGCTTGAGAATTTTTTTAGTTTTCGTGAATGACTCAAATGAATCAAGATGATGGTGGCAAAATACTTGCTATTCAAACAAATACATCAAAAGATGCTTACAGGGTTATACATTGAAATGGTGCCATTCAGACCGCCATCTATACATAGTGAGGAATGAGTCCTTAGCCATTATGCTAGCCTCATCATCATCAGTTTTGAAGATGCTGGATTTTTTTTATCATTTCCTAGTTTTAAGATTGCATTTGAGAAATGTTCGACTGAGTGTGCAACAGCTACAAGCTAAATATGCAGTTGGCTGTATACAGGCAATTTCTACCAATAAACCACCAAGTGATGCCAAAATTAGCCACCCAATTTAGCCAGTTTCTTTGTGGAATAGTTTTGCTTTTTAGCCCTGTAGCAGTCACCTCGAAAAACCACGAATTAGGTCATTTGAAGTGTTCAATGGCAGTTAACAGCTACTTTATAGTCCCCTTTCCCTCTTTGTTAGCTATTACCTATAATTATCTATTCTAAAGAAAATTTTTACTGTCTTTTATTTGTATTTCTTGCTGGCCAAAAGTTCTGTAATTTAACCGATTATTTTTCGTTCTTGCGTTATACAGGACATCATTGCACGATTTTATGTACAGTGTTAAAATCCATAAGTAGTTCTATTGGCAAAATTGCCCTTTAACACATAGCTTTATCTGAGCACTCCAAGAAACACAGTAGTTCTGACACATTAATCATCTGAGTGTTGAAAATTCAAGGCTCACAGATAATCTTCTAATGCGTTCATTTTTGGGGGAGATTAAAACCAGAGAATGCAATTTGTTATCAGGCCACATTGTAACCACCAGGGGGTGGTATTTCTTTATCGTGACTCAGGGTATTTTTTTTTGTAGAATTTATATAAGGATGTTATGTATTTTCAAAGATTTGCCATAGTTCTGTGTCCAGATTTGCATATTTTGTATTTTTTTTCAAAGGTTTATTGTAATTAATGGTACTATTTGTGCTCAAAAGGAATTGCTTTATTTTTTAGTAATTAAAGCTCTGTTTTCTGTTATTTGTGCGTGGAATTACCATGAAAAGCTTGACAAAGCTAAGTTTACTCTAGTAAATAAATACTTATGTGCAGAAGGAGTACTAAGGCATTTGCACGTCTTCCTCTTTCAGGGTCCTCCAGGTCTGCAAGGTACCCCTGGCCCAGCGGGAGAGGAGGGAAAGAGAGGATCCAGAGGTGAGCCTGGCGCTGCCGGACCACTTGGACCCCCTGGAGAGAGAGTGAGTACCTGGACCCAACTCCAAAATCCATGTCCAAAATGCAGATAACTAGAAACGTCCTTCTTCCAGGTGACTTTTAATCTGACTGCTAGCTTTATCCTTACAAAGGTTGTTTGAAGCATAAGTTCTTCATTCCGGTTGATGAAATGGTGCTATTGGTTGGAGTGTTTATAACCGCTTGGTTTTCAATAAGGGTACAGGTTGTCTTTTGAGCCTTGGACTTTGCCTATGTATGGATTAAAGGAAATGGCAGTCACTAGAAAGGTTAATAAAATCCAGCATATTTTATAGGTAGCATTACATATATATCATCAATGCAATTCAATTCCACCACGAATTCCAGATTTGGTAGACGACAGATTTCATCAACAGCTTGGATATTGCTATTGGGTTTTTTTTATTTTAGTTCAACTGGATCGTATCATTCTTGCTGCAACATCACTTAAAAAAATTTGGGGTTTTATCTCCAGTTAAAGTTTTAATAAATTTATTAGGAATAAAATGTCATCCTGCATGCTGAGGATGAGCGATGATGTTGCATTTCTGTAATAATGATTAAATGACGGTTTCGTTCTTGAAATTCGCCCTTGCCCTAAAGTCCTCTCCCCTTTTTGTTAACAGGGTGCCCCCGGTAACCGTGGTTTCCCGGGTCAGGATGGCTTGGCTGGTCCCAAGGTACTTTCTCATCATGGCTTCAGCACATCTCCCACGGGGGCTGAGTTTGCACTCACTTCGGAAAACTGAGGCATATCTCAGAAACGCACTGCATGGATCTGTGCGTGGCTTGTCACCGGCGTGGCGCACTTTAGGATTTTAGGGAAGAATTTACAAATCAGTATGAAATACTGCAGCCTACGAAAAAAATGTCTTGTCTGAGCTTTAAAAAAAAAAAAATTAAAGTCATAATGTGTTAAATTTGTTCTCCTTGGAGCTAACAGTGGCATTTCCGCACCTTACGGATCATTAAAACATTTCTAAGCACAGATGTGTTCATAATTAGACTAAATTTTCTGTTTCAGGCTTAAGCACAGAATCGCCATTGAGACACGTATCTTACCTTCCATACAACAATGCCATTTTCTACTCAACAAAAAAATAGTTAGTACTAATTGTGGGTGGAGATACTGATGTCATTTAAATACTCACTATCGAGCATTATTATAATGTTTATTGTTACAACATAAGTGGAGGGAGTGTGGTATCCACCATCCAATGCATTTACAGGTATACAAACTATCATGCTTTCATCACAAAACGGTTACGAATTAGCATTGAATAGCAGCAGATGCTATCACATTTTTTTTTATTTTTCAGGGAAGCTTAGCTTAATTTAATGTGCAGTCTTTCGCTTTTTCGTGATAATTAACTGCCAGGGACGGAGTTTCCGCGTTATACGTTTTCACTTATTCTATTTTCCTTGTTTTATCGAACTTTGTCTGACTCAGCTCTTGTCAGCCTGTTAGAGGCTTTCCTATTTGTTCATCTGTTCCAGTCAGAATGTGCACTCGACATACCCCAGGGGGCTGAAGATAACTGCGATGAAGAGCTGACACTTTTTTTTTTCCCTCCTTCTCTCTCCATCTCTCCTCCGTTAGGGTGCCCCTGGTGAGCGTGGACCTCAAGGTGTGTCTGGCCCTAAGGGAGCTACTGGGGACCCAGGCCGTCCTGGAGAGCCCGGCCTACCCGGTGCAAGAGTGAGTAATAAGTATAGAAGAAACACTATGGAGTCCATCTGTAAAAAAGGTGTTATCATCCACAATGCTAATGGCACCGCGCTAATTAGCTGTAGCTTTACCCCAGTGCGATCATTTCAGCTCATTTCAGCTTCACACAGTACTGCCGTCTCAAGTTATTCTTGTTATTCATCAGCCTAACTCAATTTAAATCTAAACTAAAATACAGCCTCAAATCATTTACCGCTTGAGTTATTCATTTTCAGTTGGCAGATTTGAAATATATTTGTATGAGAGAAATGACCTCCTGTGTTTTTCTTTCCGCATCCTGTTTGCAGGGTCTCACTGGTCGCCCAGGTGACGCCGGTCCTCAGGGTAAAGTCGGTCCGTCTGTAAGTGTGTACGCCTCCGTCGTGTTTCCCTGAGGTATCAACACTGTGCTTTGCATATAAATGCCGTGTGTAGCTTATATTTCTGCACCCACTATAAATATTCACGCAGTAACAGTATGACCATGCATGTGAAGAAACTGAGAAGGTCTACTGATTGTTACACCCATATACTTTTAGAGTAGTTTTACAGAAGGGACTTCAGGCAGTCAACCTTCCAGTGAACCCTACAGGAAACAGGATTAGGGGACAGCAGCTAATGTTCCTATACAATCCTCGCAGGGCTCCGCTGGTGAGGATGGCCGTCCTGGGCCCCCAGGTCCCCAAGGAGCCCGCGGCCAGCCTGGCGTGATGGGATTCCCTGGACCCAAGGGTGGGACCGTAAGTGTCTCTTATAATGCCTGCCTTCATCAGCCAAAGAACCTGGCTGACTGGCTTTGGGGTTACCTCAGGGACTTAGCATGCTGAGGCCAGTCTCCGTCTCACTCCTGGTCTTGGCGGATGTCCTCACTCGCAACACAACATGTGCATTAATG
Organism: Petrocephalus sullivani; assembly: GCA_026780845.1. NCBI lineage: Eukaryota > Metazoa > Chordata > Actinopteri > Osteoglossiformes > Mormyridae > Petrocephalus > Petrocephalus sullivani. The sequence goes on along the minus strand of JAODKM010000118.1, from coordinate 2,586,156 downwards.
TTGTCCCCTATTCAGTCTCTGGCCCTGTGGTTGATACCAGGCTGCCTCTGTCTTCATTCAGGGTGAGCCTGGCAAGTCTGGAGAGAAGGGTTTGGCAGGAGCTCCAGGTCTCAGAGTAAGTTGCCTCCCCGGCGTCTAGTACTGAGCAGCTGGAGTACCTTTGTATGTGTTTGTTGACTATCTAGTAGCTATATTGATAATTGGGGGCTCAGTGGGGGCTAAGTTTGTAGTACCTGTACGGAATATAAGAGCCTTAGACAGAACCTCAGCCTCAGGTATGAGTAACATTGTCCTTCAGGGGACAGACTCTTGGGAATTATGGGCATAGTAACCAATGGACATTCCCCTTTAATTGCAACTATCAGGCTGTACATTCCAGCCCAGAGGCTCTGTCTTCTGGCCGAAGCTGATAATCGGCTTTTCCCATAGGGTCTGCCTGGCAAAGATGGTGAGACTGGTGCGGCCGGCCCCCCAGGCCCAGCTGTAAGTCATTCCGTAACATTATTATTATTATTCCACAGTTTCGTATGCCTGCCGTATCATCTTTGTTTTTTGGCCACAACAAACTTACGACTGTTTCATTATTACTCTCCTCTCACGTAGAAACAATTACTGCCTTTTAAGCTTGCTTTTCAACTTGCAATACAATAACAATAACAAGATTATAATGATATCACCCAAGAGATTTTATCATTATTTTTTATTAATGATGTATGTATGTATGACATGTATTATAGTATGTGCAATATTGCTGAAATTGTATATTGATTTGCACTGATTACTACCTAACTAGACTTGAAATGGAATAATCCAAACTAAACCAGTGTGTACAGGTGTAGTAATATTGAAATATGAATTTTGGTATCATTGCCTTTGTTCACCCTTCTTAGGGACCTGCTGGAGAGAGAGGCGAGCAAGGCCAGCCTGGCCCCTCCGGCTTCCAGGTGCGTTCCTGTACCTCTGAGGCCATCTGAAGCTTTTTACTCACCCTACAGAGGAAGACTTTGCTGCACTGACTTCATCTTCAAATGTCATTACCGCGTGCCCTTTTCCTAATCTAGGCACCTCTCCTGCTCTTTGTAGGGTCTGCCTGGACCTCCTGGTCCCCCTGGTGAGGCAGGAAAGCCTGGTGACCAGGTGAGTTTGCTCATCACTTGATGGCCAAGAAGGCCACTATTTCCCAGAATAGAGGAATACCCGTGCAAAGAATGCACATGGCTAAAGTGTCGTGGCTCTCGATAGGTATTAACAAGAATTTTATCATGTTATTGATTAAAAACCTGAATCATTTTAGTAAATGGAATTGCATCATCAGGGGGTTTCCTCTGGGTTTTCTGGCTCTGTCCCACTGTCCAAAAACATGCTGCGGTGACTTGGACATGCCAAACTGTCTGTAGGTGTGAATGGGTGTGTGAATGGTGAGTGTGCCATCTGATGGGTTGGCAACGTATCCTGGGTTATTCCCTGGCTTGCTGCTGTAGCTCCTGGGATAGGCACCAGGCATCCCCAAATCTGCATAGGATAAGTAGGTACAGAGGATGGATGGAGGGATGGAGTATTCTGATCCAAGAATCCTGTTATTGTTGGAAAACTATAGCAAGTACACATGACAAGCGCAAAATATATTTGACATCCCATAATATTCTTCTCCCCGCAGGGTGTTCCTGGGGAAGGTGGCGCGGCTGGTGCAACTGGACCCAGAGTGAGTTTTATTTTATCTCAGTATGACTCCTTTGGTAGTTTAGGGTATCAGCTTTTTGCGCAGAAGATTGATGGAAAACCTTCTGGTAGGGCGAGCGTGGTTTCCCTGGAGAGAGAGGTGCTGCTGGTCCTCAAGGCCTTCAGGGACCTCGTGGCCTCCCTGGAACACCTGGAACTGATGGACCCAAGGTGAGGACACCAAGCACCTCCACCATGTGACTCTCAGTGGTCCAGGACAAAACTTACACTAATTTTCACAAGCCAACTGCCATAAGAGTGACCCTATTACTGAATACTTCCACGAATATACCACAGTGAACAGAAGTTTTTCAACCCCAAGGGCTTCTAGTTCCAAGCATTTTAGCCTTTGAAGATAAATGATCATAAAGCACCGGGAACAGCAAAGCCAAGGCACAGAGGCATAGCAGAAGGTGAAACCTTGTCACTAGCTTTCATGTAGCTGAAGCCCACTCACACCATATTTGATCTAGTGGACTGTTATGAGGGTCGTTAGAGTCTTATTAAGCTTTCGCTGAGTCCACAGGGGATTCCAGACTAGGACAAAAGCTGGTTCCTTTGCATCATGTACACACTGTATTTCCACACTACCGCGAGCGCAATGCAGAATTCAGCTTTGCAACAATTACCAGTCAAGTTTAAGTAATCAATGTTGTTGCCCATTCAGAAGTACATCACTTCTATCTTCCCCAGTCACTCAGCCCTTCTATATTCCCTTGTTTATTACAGGGAGCCATTGGGCCAAGTGGCCCCTCTGGTGGCCAAGGACCTCCTGGACTTCAGGGTATGCCTGGAGAGAGGGGATCTTCTGGCATTCCTGGACCCAAGGGAGACAGAGTAAGTGACAGGCGTCCCGGCGACGCCCTCACTGTTTACACCTCAATGTTTAGTTTTTAACCGAAGTCCAGATGTTCTCCTTAGATCACAATCGCGTTCTGCTGGTTCACCATCTCCATCCGAACCCCACTTCCCCCAAACAGGAACCATTAAAATGCTGAGTCAGTCAGTATATGTAAAGAAAAGTATCTCAATTTAATTATGAGCCATGACCTCATCCATTAGGCACTTTGCATTTGTGTGCTCCAGTTCAGACTCAGGAATTGCAAAATATAATTTGGTATTTGAATCTCGTGTCTTCGGTTCCCTATAGAATATTTTTGCATTGTTGCATAATTAAGAAAGTTGTTTACATTGCTGTTAGCTGAAACGGCCTGAAGTTCTGCCCACTCAGTGTTTGTTGTGGGATTCCTTGGGTTTCCTTGATGACTCTCTCTCTCTCTCTCTCTCTCTCTCTCTCTCTCTCTCTCTTTCTGTGCTATAGGGTGACAATGGAGATAAGGGCCCAGAGGGAGCTTCTGGCAAAGACGGCCTAAGAGTTAGTATTGATCTGTTGTTCTCACAGCCACATCGGCTCACCTCCCGCTGCGTGCGGCACAGCTCTGTGACACGCCTCACACCAAGCCTGTAGATTTCTGTGGGTTCTGCAGCAGCACCTCGATCTCTTTCCCAAAGCAAGCTAGATTATCGCCCGATTACGCCGCACCCAGCATCCAGTAATGCACTCGGGTGAGAAAAAAATGAAGAGCAGAAAAAAAACGAGTTAAAAATTTTGGAAATAAGACTTGACACACCAGCGTGGTAGCGCTGCACCTGAAAAAGTTAACTGGAAGAATAACGAGGCTACAGGTGCATGTTACATGGGAGAATTATTCATGAATTGATTTCCAGTTGGTAAATGATACATTTTAATATGATTTTTTAACAGACACAGAAATATGTAATATTATTTTTGATCACTGGCAAGGATGTAACCAGCTCTGTCTTCATCCTAGGGTCTGACTGGACCTATTGGACCACCGGGTCCAAGTGGTCCTAATGGTGAGAAGGTAATTCTTTTTAATACTTTTTGGACTGCTTTTTTTTTGCTGGAGCGCCGTCAATAAGGAAGCGTCTGATGTCTGTCTCCCTCTATCCTCCATCCTCCTGTAGGGTGAATCTGGTCCCTCGGGTCCTCCGGGAGCTGCTGGGACTCGCGGTGCCCCTGTAAGCTCCTCCTCCATGTACACATACACAAAAATGATACAAATATATATATTTGATCCGCTCAAAATATATCCGCAGATAAGATTGCTGCCCCCTCCGTCTGACCACAGGCTTGTAGACACTCGCTGAGCAGACACTGTTTACTTACAGCCTCCACTCAAAATAGCAACTTAGCTTTAAATAACCCAACGTACTTTGTCATACTCTGGTCTTTGTATAGCTATCTGGAGGCCCCCGTCCGTTTGAGGTCTCTCCGTTACAGGTGCACCCTTCACACATCCGACTGTGAGCGGATGGTTCTACCTTATGCTCCACACTTGGAATACTTCCCCAGGAGGCTTCACATTATTATCAGAATTTCACGGTGGAGATAAGCCCTATCTAGTTATCTAAATGGGGTACCTACACATTTCTACTGCTGGTTGCCCTGGAAACAACTGGGGACCCAAAAAATAAAAAAATAAAACACATACTACTGCTTTTGGATATTTTTATCAAATGAGTGTTACTTGTAGACTTCACTCTCTCTCTCGCTTTCTCTCACTCTCTCTCTCTCTCCCTCTCTCTCTTTCAGGGTGACCGTGGTGAGACTGGTCCCCCTGGGCCTGCTGGCTTTGCTGGTCCTCCTGTAAGTACGATAAGAACCCAGTCTTACGAATGTTATCCTTATTCTGGGAATTTAGATGGTACTGTATCATTTACTGGATTCATGAAGCAGTACTGGATCAGATTTCGTTATTTATTGTGAATATTATATAAAGTAGCCTGTGATTTTTAATAATTCAGTAGCCGGATATTTTAGCTTCACCAGTTGAGGATAAACACATCTCTCAAGGTCATGATGGCTTGTCCCTCCAGACATATTCTCAGTAACCTTTGTATTGTGCAGTGTCTGTCCTTAATCACCATGTTTGCCTGTTGTACTGGGGGAAATGTTCACCAATTTTTGATTAGCATATGTTTATCTGTCCTAGACCACGCAAATCAGTCGTGTTAGTGGTAACTTGTCCATTAATTGGGTTCCTCATCGTTTTTCAGTAATGGAGTTATTGATCGATGGCACATCACTGACATATGCCATCAGATTAGCCTTAAAAATGATGTTGTCATGTTTCCCAGTTCTGACTGCTTTCCAGGATCCAATTATGAATGGCAACTAAATGAAAAATTAATGAGGCTTTTAGCGACTGTATTGTCTGGGAGCGTTTTTTTTAAAGGCCACCCTTTGGACTGCTGGCATCTCTCTCCCACCCTCAGGGTGCAGATGGTCAGCCGGGAGCCAAAGGAGAGCAGGGTGAGGTTGGACAGAAGGGCGATGCTGGTGCCCCAGGCCCTCAGGGGCCTTCTGGAGCCCCAGGTCCCCAGGTGAGTTTTTTTGCCATCTAGTAGCTCTGATTCTATACCATGTGTGAGGCTGAGTGACGTTTGCCCAGTTACGTATCTACAATTGTCAGTTAATTATGTCTCTCATTTCAACATTTGAAAACTGCCTACTGTGATGTATACTGATAAAATGCGATTTTGCACACTGTCTTTGAATACTTACATAACCTTTCATTTCAAATCTTCTTCTGTTTAACGTTTTTCCTTATTCTGCTTCCCCCATTACTTAATTTGTCAAATCTATCTAAACTTATCCTATTTATCTATACTTTTTTCCTAGTTCTACTAGTATAAATGTGCGTGCAACAGACGGAATCTTGAATCCTGAATGACAGGACAGAATTACTACCAACCTCAGGTTTATTCTACACAGAAGCACTAAAATGGGAATATGTGTTCATCTGTCCCGTTATTTCCCAGGGCCCCACAGGCGTGTCGGGACCCAAAGGCGCCCGCGGTGCTCAAGGCCCCCCTGTAAGTGAACTGCCTCGCGTCTATAGTCATTCGCACCAGTCGTCTTTAAGACCAGATAGAAGAATCATATTTCACTGGGGTGAAAGACCACTAATAACTTAAAAAGTAGCTGCTAATTCAACGTTTTTTTTTTAAGCATTGAGATTACAGAAGAATACAAATCGATATATATCTCATCAGCTCATATCTGACAGACCTGAACAGCGTAGCACCCTGTAAATTATTCTGTTGGTTTGATTAACTTTGCTTTTTTCCTCGCCTTGTTTTAAATAAACATCCCAGCCTTTCTGGCTTTATCCCTCTCCCTGATAGGGTGCCACTGGTTTCCCTGGTGCTGCAGGCAGGGTTGGACCTCCTGGACCTAACGTGAGTATTTATCTGTCATCTTCTCATGCACAATCCTTGATGTGCTTCTGCAGTCTTACCCTGACCATTAGTCCTCACTCAAAATTCTTCCCACTCTTTGAAGCCTTTAGATTACATTTTAATGGACCTCGGGGGCTTTGGCCTCCTTGACAGGAGAAAGCCAGTTATGTTTATCTGAGATTTGCAACATTTAAATTTATTTTCATTTGCATTTATTTATTAACATTTGTCCAACACAAATGGGGGGGGTGGATATCACAAATCGAAAAATGGAACATTGAAATAGAAGCATTTATGCTTATAATTATTGTCCAACTCTTGGAATACATGTGCTTATGTTAGCTCATGAGAGTAATCCAAACCCTGCCACACAGTATATCCACCTTCCATCACACATGTTCAAATTATTTAATGTCTTAGTGAATAGCTATACACTAAAGGTCTAGAGTGCGTCTGCAGACACTACCCAACATGATAATTAATACAATAAAATTCAGAATGCTCACAAACTACTTAAAAATAAGCAAAGCCACAACATTTTTAAGAAATGCTGGGTATTTTGGGATTTATGCAAATTGCGGCCCTTAGCAGGCAGCCAGTCTCTGCCATCACACTGCCCCCAAACGAAGGGAAGAGCCGTCCTCAGCGACCGGGAAATATCACCGCGTAGTTCTGCATTCTCTCTGGCAATCATTAGTTGTGATTTTGGCATGGTGTGACGGCTTCTTCTTCCTCCTAATGTTCTACCTGGTCAGGTGTTACTGAGTCCTTGATTTCTAGGAGTGCTTGTGGTGCATGTGGCCACATGGGGCTGCTCTGGCATGCTGGGGTGCATGTGGCCACATGGGGCTGCTCTGGCATGCTGGGGTGCATGTGGCCACATGGGGCTGCTCTGGCATGCTGGGGTGCATGTGGCCAGTGAGGGGGGTAGTCAGCACTCCCTCCACCAGGCATACAAATGTTTCAGGGGCGTTCTACAGTCCAAAATCCGCCACTATGTACTGCCCTAGTCCCCGTTTAATGCTGATGGCAGTTGTAGGGTTTTAGGCTTAGCCTTGGACAGGCAGCTCCTCTTATCAGCATCCACAGATCAAGGGAGCTAATTCACTGTCACTTAGCACTGTAATCCAGCATATTATCAATGTCTGATAGGGGATTGCAGTCCCTTTGTGTCACAGAGATTAATCTCCTATAGTCCATGTTGAGCCACCATAATTCTTCTGGACAAGGACTGATGGAGTGGGCCAGGAAGCAGAAAACGGTTCTTGTCATGTTTTGCTCAGCTGTGAACACCAAGCAGTGAGGATGGAAATGACTGGGAGGGGATGAAGCAGTATCGGTGCCGTATGACGGACGTCCGTCCCCGGTCCTCGTCTTGTGTACCAAGAACATGAATGAGACCATTCCGCAGAACCCGTAATCTGCGCTGCTGGCCTGGCTCATGTCCCTCTTTCCGCCACTGCTGGAGCTCCTGTAGTGCTTCTCATGTCTCCACTGGTGGCTTTTTGGCTTTCACGGGTCGTCCGGTGGGGTTTTCCTCGGTCCTTTGAGCCTCCTTTCACATTTTTCAACATGCTAGCTTCTCTAACTTACAGCAGGACTATCTGAGGACGTCGAGGCAGCATATACCGTCTACTGGTCTGATCCTGGGTCTAGCGGTGATTACAGAGCCTTCCCTTCTAGGACTTAGGCCAGTTACACAGATATTTCGTCAGAGCTCCATTTGTTACACCAGGCTGCCAACTGGAATTGTGCTATACAGGGCTCCCATGCCAAAGCTCCATTGTAACTTTACCTTCTAAACTTTACCTTCTGGCCTGGTTTTACTTGCTTGATTCCAGAGACAGTCATGTGAAATTGAAAAGGAGGTAGACCCTCTTTCAATTCTCCAGTTTTATTTATCAGGACATAATAAAAAAATCATCTGGTCCATAGCAGGTCTTAGCAGGCAAATGCAACCTCAGATGAACAATAATAGATGACATATTAAACCATGTCATTAATTATACAAAACTTATTCTATTACTTATATGAAAACTAAGCCAAAATACAGAAGTAGTGCATGAAAACTTAAGGGGGTAAGTCGCAGCCAGGTGCTGCTAATCAAATGCACTTGATAAATTGATCATCAGCAAATGTGACCATCCCTATAAAAGCAGAAGTTTTGCCAGTTTGCTGGTCTGGAGCATTTAGGTGTGTGGTAACACAATGCCAAAGAGGAAAGCCATCAGCAATGATCGTACAGAAGCAGTTGTTTCTGCCCGTCAGTCTGGGAAGGTTATAAGGCCATTTACAAACATTCTGAAGTCCATCATTCAGTGAGAAAGATTATTCACAAGTTAAACATTCAAGACAGATGCCAGTCATGGACGTCCCAGGAGTGGACGTCCCAGCAAACTCGCCCTAAGGTCAGACCGTGCAATGCGCGAAGGAATAGCAAAAAACCCAAGAGCTACGTCTCAGACAGTATAAGCCTCAATTAGCATGTTAAAGTACAATTAAAGGCTGAAATTAATGGCTTATTTGGGAGGGTTGCTTCTTCCATCTAAAAAGAACATGGCAGCATGGCTCAGGTTTGCAAGGTTGCGTCTGAACAAACCACAAGACTTCTGGAACAATGTCCTTTGGACAGACGAGACCGAAGTGGAAATCTTTGGCCATTATGCACAGCGCCATGTTTGGTCAGCAAAAACACCTCATACCAACTATAAAGCGCGTTGGTGGAGGGCTGATGATTCGGGCTTGTTTTACAGCCACAAGACCTGGGTACCTTGCAGTCACTGAGTCGACCATAAACTCCTCTGTGTATGAAACTACTGTAGAGTCAAATGTGAGGCCATCTGTCCGACAGCTAAAGCTTGGCTGAATCTGGGTCATGCGACGGGACGGTGATCCCAAGCACAGCAGCGAATCTACAGCAGAATGGCTGAAAAGGGAAAGAATCAAGGTGCTGCAATGGCCCAGTCAGAGTCCAGACCTCAGCCCGAATGAGCTGTGGTGGGACCTTAAGAGAGCGAATGCCCGCAAACCTTAATGAACCGTGAAAGATTGTAAGGAAGAGTGGGCCAGAATTCCTCCACTACGATGAAGGAGACTGATAGTCATGCAGAAAACAAATTAACGTTATCGCTGCTAAAAGTTTTTAAACACTCCATTTCGGCTTCATTTTAATAAATACACGGTGGAATCTGCTGTGCATTTCATACCTGGAGTTAGATTTAAATAATTTTAGAAAACGGTAAGGACCAGATTTTTTTTTTTTAATATCCTGATACATAAAACCATAGAACTGGTGTAAAAAAGATGTACTTTCAGAGGACTGTATATTTATTTACCTGGTGGCTATCATAACAGAACACAGCTTAACATTAGAATCTTATACAAATGAGTAATAAAACAAGCTTTAAAATTTCTTCTGCTCTCCAAAAAGTTCTATCTTGCTGGATGACTTTGGCTCCTAAACCTTTTCTCAGAGACACTTTGGCCGTTTCATTTACTTAATTGAGCTGGTCTCAAAATGTTGATGACATTGGATAAGCCAGAACAAGGAAGGTTTTGAAACGGCTCATCTGGCCGACGCAGATACAAGGCCGTTTCACACCAACATGATCATTTAAATATTGCCATTGTCAGCCTGAGACTTTTGCACAATACCGTACGCTTAGCCCACATGGGTGACCAAGTGTGAATGTGTGTGAACGGCGTGTCCCCTGTAATGGGTCGGCACCCCGTCCCGTGTAATCCCCTGCCTTGCGCCGTAACGTTAGGAAGAGGCTCCAGACCCCCACAGTCCTGACTGGACGAGTAGGCGTGGGACGCGCACGGAGCCTGCGAGGAGCCATAATGCGACTGCACCACCCCCCCGTGATTTGCATGCCAGCGGAAAATCGATCCCGGGTCACACACCCCAGATAAGTTCTGCTTTTACCTCCCATAAACACCACTCTCCAGCACAGGGCAACCAGCCATAAGAGAAACGAAGGCAACTCGTCTGATAGCATATGATGTGACAGGAGGAAGAGCATAAGAGGAGAGCTGAATGGGCCGCCGACTCGCACTCACCTCGGGACTCTCGTCGGCGGGGAAAATATCCATTGAAATCTACTTTCCTCCTCTTGAAACAATATCTTCCTGTTTAACAGATGCAGGGGTGTGCAAGCTTAAAATTTCCGTCGAAGGCAACAGCATTTCCGTGGCGGCACAGTCATTCAGACACTGCTCCCCGCCCCTCAAAATGCATAAAACTGCCACCTGCTAAAAACCCAATAAGCAGCAGCTAAACCTGATAAAATGTGGATCCAGAGGAAACGAGTGTCAGACGGCTCAGTTCCTGGCAAATGCAGGCGACCATGTAGCTGCAGATGGCAGAGAAACGCACACTACCTCCTACATACTGAGGATCACTTCAGTTACACATGGGTAAACGAGTTTAGTCACTTACACAAACTGATAAACCACGTTTACAAGGTGCAGCACAGCCTCTCTTATGCTGACACAGTCAGGACTGAAGTCTGACACACAGTGTCACACACGTGTACAGCGGAGAAACTTTCACCAGAGTCATTTTTATACAAGATGCTTCTATTTCCTCAACAAGTGTAACAAAAACAGCCATTCCATCGAGTTAAATCTCACACACTGGTATATGCAAACTCACCTAGGACTTGTGGCTCAACTGGTAACCGAATTCTGACTGCAGTCCAGGAAACACAAATCAGCTGTTACCCAATCCTCACAAACAGCGATAGCGTGTGTGTGTGTGTGTGTGTGTGCGCGTACCAGCATTCAGGAGGGTGTGTGTGCCACAGCCCCAGGCTGGAGAGCTGGATGCACACACATACAGAGTCCCCTGTCGAAACCCGTCCTCCCGCTCTCCGTGGCCACGCACTTCCTCATTCTACACGGAAATCACATGAAGCTGACTGGTGTCAAACGCCCCTCACCACTGTGGGGTGAGATGAATCGGGGGGGGGGGACGAGGCCTGGAAGACCCGGAAGGGGGCCGATGGACTGGCATCATGCATAGACTGGGGCCGCAGGTGAAGCCCACCATGCTAGATGACCACCATGGTTATTGACGCATCACTGATCACTGCCACTTTAACTTCAGCACCATGTCCTATCTGTGTGATACAGTATACTGCACGATCCATCCGCCCATTTTCTGTACCTGCTTACCCAAAACAGGGTTGCAGGGGTAGGGAGCCTATCCCAGAAGCTCCAGGTACTCAGCAGGGAATAACCCAGGATGGGGCACCAACCCACCCCAGTGTAGTGTATAATGTTGTTCTTTATTCTGTTAGTGGGCATTTATTCTTCTTTGTTACATAAGGTACTTGAACCTTGAACTCAAACCAGTACTTGAACAACGCCAAGAAGAATGTCACCCCGGGAACTCTGGGCTGCACGTGTTAAGCCACGATCCCATTTAACAGAGCACTTGATGTCGGGAGATTTAAAGGTATATAAGACACCAGACTGGGGTCTGAATCTCTAATGCTCTATACTAATACGCGATGTGCTCAGAAACCCCAATACTATGTCACAGGCAAGGGGATGATTTATCAAACTTAACCTAAACAAAGCCCCGGATCTGGATAACACAAAGGGAAAAAAAACGGACTACAACAGTATTTTTCCACATTAATATGCCCATAATGTGCATCCTCCATTTATCTGTGTCATGGAGCTGAACCCAAATATGAACATTTGCATTTGAATATTCGTCAGAGGAGCATGGAGGCGGACAATAAGGCTCATAATTAGCATACAGACAGAAACAAGTTTACCACAAACATGCACTAGCTCCGTATAAAAGGAACAGAGTGTCAAACGTGCCATCTGCCTCGCACGAACAACGCTAAATTAATAAAATGTAAATGATGACAATTATCCAGGCATTACTTAACAGTCTCATTTTGCCATTTCCAATAAATTTCGCAAGGTGCACAGATGTTGGCATGAAGAATTCACCCGGTGAGGCCTGGTCAAGGAAGCTGGTTTCACAAGAGCACAGAATCTGCTTCTCGACCGGGAGGAGCCAAGTGAGGAGATGTAGGTTGAAAAGACTCCCGTCCAGTTACTCTCTCTCTCTCACACACACACATACACACACACACATACCCTAGTGCCTTTTCCAAGGCTGGGCACAGCCAGCGACAGGTGGTTGGTGTTGCGGGCGACGCTTCCTGCTTGCATGGGACTCGCCTGAAACCAACAAAGGAAGTCCGTTTGTAAAACCACGGCAGTGACTCCGCCTTCCCTGTAGGCATCCATCCTCGTCTCTCGCTCACCCACGCTGCCAGACGCAGGGCTGCCGTTACCTGGCCGCGACCTCGCCGTGGCGGCTTCCAGGAACGCTCTCCGCTCACGCTGTGGACGTAGAAGCAGCGGCCAGAGGCTGGGTCTTGGAACTGCTGCCACAGGCCCAGCGCCTGCAGGGGGCGCTGGCCCGGGGCTGGACTCGGCGGGCCTGGCTGCTGCCTCGCCCAGTGCAGGTTTCCATGAGACTGCATCTCCTGGGGCATGTGGCACAGGCCAGCCCCCTGTGGAGTCAGAGTAAGAGCCATTAAGGAGATTGCAGCCAAAGAGTCCCAGGGAACACCCCAGGAACCGTGTAGGTACAGACTGGCACCTATGTCCCTCAGAAGCCACCTTGACTTAGACCAGTGCTCAGTGGGCTCTACATCGGGTCACCGGGGGGCCTAACCAAGCCCCTGAGCAAACCTCCCCACTTTTAAGTTCACCTACAATCCCATTACAACATGATTTATCTGCAGTGCATCTGTAGCTTGCTGTGGATTAAATAGCAAGGGCACCACATCAAAAGTGAATTACATAAAAGTGAGAGAGTTTGCAAAGTGCGCAACTGACACAGGGGAAACGGGAAGTCGGCGAAAGGGAGAGAGTGAATTAGGGAGGGACCCCGGCGTGCGTTAAGCCGTAAATGAGTGTAAACGGGAGGGGGGGAAAGTATTTTTTAAAAATGGTTGATGGTTTGGGCTAAATTGCATCAGTAGAAAGTGTGACTGAGAATCCGGTCGGGATCGAACTAAACTTGGCCCCGTTAACCCGCAGGCCAAGTGCTGCGCTTCACACGCCTGCTAAGCATCAGTACCTGCGGCACAAAGCGCCGCGTCCCCTCGCTGGCTGCGAGGGTGCAGAGAGCCATCGTGTCGGGCACTAACGCAAATAAAAAATGCATACTAACATAGGCTTAGAGGAGCGCATAATTAACCATAAGATCATAAGCGTCTGGAAGCACACACTGCGCATATCGTGCTTTCCAGAACGAACGATGTCCGGCGTTTATATGGATGTATCTGATGCTTTAAGGGAAGTTACCCGGACAAAATGACATTACCGGTGCGTTGAGCAGGGCTGACTCATGATACCAGCAAGTTACAAGTCATCGCCATGTCAAAGCCCCTGGGGACCGTGTCACGTTCTCTATACAATCCGTATGACCAGCCGTCTAAAACGACGCTCCTACGTCGTTACATTTGCGCTTTAACTGCTTCACAATCATTTCTGGCTCCTAATCGAAGATGCAAATAGTTTAAACATCTGAAAAGATGGAATTTTTGTCTTTTTAGATTGATAACTAATTGACATGTCCTGAAATGCATGATGAACTAAAAAAGGAAGACATTGGTTTGATCTCCCAAGAACACCGCATCAGCAGTAATCGGAAATGCATCCGCAGTCGGGTAAACACGGGGAACAGCGCGTGAAAATCCCCCTCTGCTTCCGCGCGCGGCGGCGCCGTTCGGCTGATGGCCACCAGGGGGCAGCACAAACGAATCCCTCAGCAGCATCCCCCGTTTTTCTTAGGGCTACAAATATTACAGGCGAAATACCTTTAACGTCCTCGAAACCATTGTTCAACGGCTTTTAACGAACGCCCCCGGTTTCCCCTCTTTCTTATGCGATACAGCTGTGAGATACTGGGAACGTAACGACCGAGGCTTCAGGCGGAAATGGGGGTGGTTTCGTAGCGTTTCGTACTGCATGCTTTGCGCTTGTTTGGACTGCATGTCAGTTCCCCTCTCACCGCAAAAGCTGCCTGCACATTCATCTTTACCCCCAGAGCCTGCTAGCCTGTGCTTTTTTTTGACGCAGACTGCAACTATGACGAGGTTCCTTAAGTTAGGAGCTTAATTTGGAAGGGATTACGGGACGCACACGAGGGCTTGAGTCACGACGTCCCAGCTGTAAAATCAGCAATATTAAGTGCAACAGAAAACATCTAAAAATAAGATCCTGCAAAAATAAAATCAAGTTTAGCTGAATGTTTAAGTGTAACAAGCCATCGCTGGCTGATTCCAACTGGAACTTTTTAGCATAAAATAAACAGTGATAGGGAGCATCTGCCCTGCTCGGTGGTATGGAAGCACACGCCACCTTGTGGGACAGGAGCTGGTGACCCGAATGTGGCGCTAATCCCCTTTTACCAGGCTTAGAGATGGACGGATGGTGTGTGGGTGTTATGGGGGGAGCTACGAATCCATTAAGGCAGTGGGGGCTGCGTCGCTCTACAGCATGTGACCAGGCACACCTGATCAACACCTCCCTCACTGGCTGCCTGGGCGTGCATCCCCGCCTGTTCCTCGAGGTGCCGGATCCGTGGCCAGACCTCAGCTCCACGGTCGCATTTGATGCTACAGCCAGGCGACGACACTGCACCCCCCCCCGCCCCCCCCCCCCCCCCACCCCCCCTCCGCCACCCGCCCCGGGCCCGGCCGGCACCCAGCAACGACGCCCCTCCGACGCACCCGTCCGGGCGTGAGG
>JAODKM010000118.1:2560284-2571281 GCA_026780845.1 Petrocephalus sullivani | reverse complement strand
TGGGACCTTAAGAGAGCGAATGCCCGCAAACCTTAATGAACCGTGAAAGATTGTAAGGAAGAGTGGGCCAGAATTCCCCCAGAATGATGTGAGAGGCTGAGAAAGTCCTACAGAAAGCCATTACTCCATGTTATTGCTGCTAGAGGTGATACTACAAGCCAGTGAATTATGGGGTGTACTTAGTTTTTCACACATGGCTTCATTTTTGCTAAATAAATAACGACACGGAGGTATTTGCTGTGTGTTGTGTTACACCTCAGGTTAGATTTAAATAATTTTTGAACCCGTTAAGGACCTGGTGGTTTTTTATTATGTCCTGAGAACGTAAAATCGTAGGATTGAAAGAGGGTGTACGTTCATTTTCACATCACTGTGGTGGATCTCCGTGATTCTCGCTGCAGCAGTACTCTAGTGTGCTAGTGTGAGCTCAAAAAAAAAACTGGTTAGCACTCCTTCCTGAAGCCTCTGGCTCAGCATTGAAGCTTTCTTTGCAGAAGCATTGAGAGCTATTTGCCTTTGCACTTCTGACACCAGTGTAATAAAGAAATGACAGAGCTGGGCTGTAAGTGTCACCGGAATTCTAGCAAACTCACAGCATTTCCAGCAACCTTAAAAGCCAAATACGCAGCATGTCTGTCATTTGTTATAATGCTCTGTTGGTAATTATGCTCCTGTAAAAATCAATGAACAAAGATTTAAAAAAGCCAAATACATACAGCGCCTTCAAAACGTCGTTGAAATGCCAGGTTTTTGCGATGAAAAAAATGTGACCACGATAACATTTTCCACCTTTATTGTGACCTATAACCTATACAATTCAATTCAAACTAATACTTTGTTAGAGCACCTTTTGGTTCAATTACAGCATTCAGTCTTGTTGGGTAGGAGTCTATCGGCATGTCACATCTTGACTTGCCAATATTTGCCCACTCTTCCATGCAAAATCGCTATAAATCTGTCAGATTGCGAGGGCATCTCCTGTGCACAGCCCTCTTCAGGTCACCCCACAGATTTTCAATTGCATTTAGGTCTAGGCTTAAGCTGAGTCAAAAACTTTCCAAAACATTACTTTTCTCCTGGTGAAGCCATTCTTTTGTTGATTTCGATGTATGCTTGGGGCTCATTGTCATACTGAAAGGCAAAATTCTTCTTCACCTTCAGCTTCCTAGCAGACACCTGAAGGTTTTGGGCCAAAATTGACTGGTATTTGGAACTGTTCATAATTCCCTCCACCTTGACTAAAATCCCAGTTCCAGCTGAAGAAAAACAACCCCTTAGCGTGATGCTGCCCCCACCACCTTCACCGTGGGTATGGTGCTCTTTTGGAATGGTGTCAATTGAATTGTACAGGTTATAGGTCACATTAAAAGTGGAAATGATTTATTGTGGTCTAAATTTTTTTACATCACAAAACCTGGCATTTCAGCAGGCATTTCACACCTGTTCATATTAGGGAGTACAGTTATAAAGTCTAGGGTGCATCCGCATCCTGTCCGACTGGAAAACAAACCCCAAATTTTCCAAATAAGCCACAACATTTTCAACAAATGCACAGTATTCTGGATTTATGCAAACTGAGACCTGTGGTGGCCAATCAGTCTCTGTTGCTACACTTTTATTGTTGTCAAAACAGAACCTGTCCTTCTTGTTCTCTGTCTTCTAGTAGCGATGGATTGTGCTAAATGTCTCACGACAGCCTCCATGGAAAACATGCTTTGACTTCCTAGAAATGACCGACTAAAAGCACATCACTGTCAGCTCTGACAGCTGTGAGAAATCAGAAGCCACAGTTATTGTCAAGGGATACTTGACACTTGTTTTTATTATTATTGTTATTATTATTATTATTAATATCTGGCTTATCACATAGTTAAGCAGTGATGATGAATTTTAATTACATTCCTTTGCTTGTCACACATTGCCTCTGGATATGAATAATTCAGAGCGGCCGTTTTATTGCTTTTGGTTATCATCTCCGATTTTGTTCTCATATATTCTCACGGAATTAGTGTAGTTTCATTTGCAGGTAGACACTAGAATAATGTTTGACTATCAGTACAGTTATTCTTGTTACTGAATTGTCAGTAGCAACGCTGATTTCCTTAGTGTGATCTGTGCAGGCCTGACATTTCCTGTCATTTGAAGTGATATTCTGTTTGTCAGTTTTATTATAGCATAGCCATGCTGTTTTGTGTTTTCATTGATGGCTTTTTATATACACCGGTAACCGCTGCTCTTCTCCAGGAAATGCTGTAAGAAAACAAACATTGGGTTTTGCTCGTCATTTTTTCTGCATCCACTATGTTTATGATGGCCATAACTGTTATGATTATGATGATTGTTATTATTATTAGTCTTGTGTGGCTGCTGTTGCCGACTTCAGATGGGCCTAATGTTGCTGGAGAGCTCATTCCCATTTCTTCCTCCTTAGGGTAACCCTGGTCCTGCTGGCCCAGCCGGCCCCCCTGGCAAAGATGGACCCAAGGGTATCCGTGGTGATCCCGGCCCAGTAGGGAGACAAGGCGACGCTGGGCTGCGTGGCCCTGCCGGTGCCCCAGGCGAGAAGGGAGAGCCCGGCGAGGACGGCCCCCCCGTGAGTCCTCGCCATGACCCCGTTTAGCCTCCCGGTGCTGGACGTTATCATCTTCATGTTGATGGGCCCATTCATATCACAGTGGCATGTCGTCAGCCCAATCAGATGGACCCTGCTGGGTCTACAAACTAGATATGGCTTGCTGGTCCAACAGAATATGGCCTTTTTTTAATAGTCTCTGCCTCTCAAAAGAAAGTTCATGGGTCAGCTTTGAGCCCCAGGGGTGACCCAGAAAAAATGCCAAAAATGGTAGCACCACTGAATAGTAAATACAATTCTGTACACCTGCTATCTGTAATTTTGAATTATTTCATGGCAAATATTTACTCAACCTTTCAAGCTCAGCATTCTAACTGCTTCTTCAACTACCCCACCAGGGTCCAGATGGTCCTTCCGGCCCACAGGGTCTGGCTGGACAGCGAGGTATTGTGGGTCTTCCCGGGCAGCGTGGTGAGAGAGGTTTCCCAGGCCTTCCAGGACCTTCGGTGAGTAGCACGCTTGCACACAACCCTCTACGAGAACACGCATGCACAGACATACACACACAGAATGTGTTTTTAATTTAATTTAATTAGTTTAATTTGTGGATTTTAAAGCAGAAATTTAAGAATAGTTCTCAATGGTACAGTGGCAGGGGATGACCTAACTCCAAAAACAATATTTGCATTTATAGTTTTTTTCAGCAACACTTCACTTGACAGTGCACAAATATAGTATTAAGCTATTACTTATGTGTAAATTCACCAGAAGCTAAGTCTTAGTTACATACTGATTTTATGTTAATTCATAATTAATGAATCATGATGCATGTTTTATCTTAAGCAGTTACTATATTTGTTACTATATCCATTTAATCTGTAAACCTTTGTAAACTACTGAAGGAACCACTGAAGAAAGTACTATAGGAACAAATAATGAATAACAGAAGTGAAAAACTGATCTTTGTTTGTTTATTATTAATGAATCATGACCCATCTTTTGTCAGGTAGCAAATATATTTATTCATGATTTGTACTTCAGTAGTAACTGAGGTTTTACTAAGTGTTTGTGTCAAGTAATGTGTCACCGTGTTTTTTTTAAGGAAATCAAAATGAACCATCCATCCATTGCAATAAAGACAATTAGAATGTTTCAATGACCAGTAAAGAAGCAGAATGCTTTGAAGGGCATCATGGGGCTCAGTGGCCTAAGCCTCTGTGGTTGACATCGAAAGGTTACTGGTTTCAGAATAACCGGATCTGTGGGCCCTTGGGTGAGGCCCTTAATGCTCATCGCCATGGGTGCGGCTGCAGGTGGCTGTCCTTCACTGCCAAGCCTCTGCCTACCTGCATAGGTGTCTGTCTATTGTGGAAAGCAAGAATTTCCCCATGGGGATGGATAAAGTGTTGTTATTATTATTATTATTATTAATATTATTACTCTTATTAAGATTGAAGTGTCCCTTCATCTCAGGGAGAACCTGGCAAGCAAGGTGCCCCTGGTTCTGCTGGGGACCGTGGACCCCCTGGCCCTGTGGGACCTCCTGGTTTGACTGGACCTGCTGGAGAACCTGGCAGAGAGGTCAGCACCACCAGCCAATACACCCTCAATGCACCTCTGAGCCACGGCACTGCTATTTAATGTCAGGCCCCAGTAATCAACATGGTTCTATATTTTCACAAAAAAAAATTGTCTTAATTTTTTTCTTCTGTGTGGTGTCACTATCAGTTTTTGTGTTAATTTAACAATGTGGTTGTATTTAAATGTGTCTGCACCAAATCCCTATGTATGTGTTGTACAGGTCTGGCAGGGCACAAGCAGGCAATGTGTGTTATATGAAATAAAAACCCTTTGATGCGTCATACTGAATGCTGCAACACCTTGCATAAATGCCCTAACACCCATTCTGTCCCAAAGGGCAATCCTGGCTCTGACGGACCCCCTGGTAGAGATGGAGCTACTGGAATCAAGGTGAGACTTACCTGGAAACAGTCACTGCATGAAGAGCAATCGCCCCTGTGTCTTTGGCACATTAGCTGCCCTTAACTGCAGGGCCAAAATTATAATCTGCCACATATTCTGTGTTCTGCAGTGTCAGTTCTCCTGTATATCACCGTTCTGATTATTTGGGTGGGATCATTGAAGTAAGCGTAGCTTCTAATATACAGTAAAGCATAGAAGTCAAAAAGATATCTTTCAAGTTGTTATTGAGGTAAGGGAAATATGCTTTTTTTTCAATAGTGTGCTGTAAGAGTGATATTGATCGTGTACCATTGCATAATGTCACATAATTGCACGAAGCATCCTGGCCTCATAGTGGGTGAAATTGATTTCTAACATCCTTAACTTCAGCAGTACCATATATCACCTCATGCAACACAACAAGCAGGCTCCTTTTGTGAGCCATCATTGCTCTGTGTCACAGAGGTTCAGGCTGTGTGACATCGTGAAATGTGTCATGATTGAAATATATGTGTCCACCCCCCTTCTTCCCTCAGGGAGACCGTGGTAATACTGGTCCTGTTGGTGCCCCAGGAGCCCCAGGAGCACCTGGAGCCCCCGGGCCTGTCGGCCCCACCGGCAAGCAGGGAGACCGAGGAGAGGCCGTGAGTATCATGCTCCAGGACCCCCTCACCACCCCCGTACACGCGGGATTTGCTGACATCCCTAGAGTGCAGAATATGCTGTCGCAAAGTGTGGAATAGGGACTTGGCCAAGTGGTACAGAGTTGTTCCCTGGACCTGTTAGGCCGTGGATCTGACGTCAGAGTGAGACGGCGATTACATTGCGGCGGTCACGCATCCAGGGAGATGTATTTTTGGCAAGTGCTGATATTCACGGGTAAACATGGGTGTCAGGGGATGGATATGAGGCAGATGAAGGTGCATCAACTGCATAATAAGAGGAGAGGAAGTGGGTTATGAAAGCTGACAGGGGAAGCCACGCAACACAGCCGTGAGGGCCTTTGCGTGAGGGACCAGAGCAGAGCTAATTTCATGAAGTCGATCTCTCTCCGCTGAGAGGGTCAGATCAGGATTAGATACCGCCGAACAGCGTGTAAAGCAGCTGAGAAGTACAGCCAGGATCTCAGTTAGGAGTTTCATCTAGGTGAGAACGTCATTGCTTCAGCAGAGGAGCACTACTTAGAGGGATAATTGCTCCGATTCTCTCAGCCACCATTATCAAGATTTTTTTCTGTGTTATGCTTTGAATCCATGCAGAAGATTCCTCTTGATATTTACCCAGGAATCATTTCTTAGCCATTTCGTATGTTCTCTGTGTTCTTCTACAGGGTGCACAAGGTCCTGCAGGTCCATCAGGGCCAGCCGGAGCCAGGGGGATGCCCGTAAGTGTCCCAGTCCACCAGCACCATCAAATACTCTCACATGCTGGTGAAAACACAAGCAGCACAGGCTGATGCTGTACTTACACGCCGACACCAGAAACTGATAATGCCACACAAGTCAAGTAGATGAATAGGGCCCTACAATGGAATACAAAACCTGATGCCTCATACATGCGCATAGACAACACTGGTACCTGACACACACTGGTTTCACAACCCAATGCACAACCTCCAATTGTCCCGCTTTAAACGATGCTATGGACCAGAATAATAATCCAGTCAAATCCCATCATTGCTAAGATTTCCAAATCATTGACTTCTAGTTCACATTCTCTTCTCTGGATTCCTGGGATTCATAGCATCATACATTTGCACGGTCGCTATATATTTTCTATTTGATCTGTCTTAATAAACACTTTACTCAAATATGTTTTATGTAAGGTATAATGACATTGCAAAAAAACATACAAATCCAAGCATTCCCTTGATGTAAGCTTATCCGAAACAGAGCTGTCATTTTGAAAATGAATGAGCAAATTTTAAAGGAGCTACAATTTCATGCACTATATTGCCGCTCTTTATCACATGCGCTCTACAAAGGTCTACATGAAGGGCGTGCAGTTGTTATCTCCTAGTAATGACATGATGGATGGCCGGCCTTCTTCCTCAGGGACCTCAAGGACCACGTGGAGACAAGGGCGAGGGTGGTGAAGCTGGAGAGAGGGGACAGAAGGGTCACCGAGGGTTCACGGGCCTGCAGGGCCTGCCCGGACCTCCTGTAAGTAGCTGAGCCATTTCTGTATGTCTTTCACATACATATGAAATATGCAAGACTTCTGTTGTATACCTAAGCGTCGCCATGATTTCACTATTAATGCATTTCAATTGAGAGTTGAGTCCCAGATTTCACCTAACATCACTGCTGAGACAAAGTGGTTGTAAAACTGCAAAATCAGGATTAATGAAAATCAACAGCAGAACAACCTTCCAACTCCTTATTCTAGAGAGGGTTGCAGGGTGACCTGGAGCCTATCCCAGTGGCACAGGGCATGAGGTACACCATGGAAAATATGACAGTCCTTTGTAGGGCACCAGTACCAAGTGCCTAAAAAAGGATTACCCACTGAGGACTGTAACACAACCAGAATAGATTTTATTCATCAAGGACTTTGGCGAGAATGTCACAATGGTGGAGTTACATGTAGAAATTTACACACATACATTTGTACATAAACATAATGCACATGGGAGTGTTAATTAAAAATGTTGTAAGCGCAGAACGAAAAATTACTGGTTCAGAGAGATCAGATCCTGTGTCAGATATCAGGCCAACCAATCAGATGTCATAGTCCGCCTCCTGCACAATTTGATTGGTTATCTCTCTGAACCAATCATTTTTTGTTTTGCCTTTGGAACATTTTTGTTTTGTCTTGTTTGTTTTGGCCTTAGAACACTCACACCATCAAACATAACAATTATCGTGATGCAAACAACCAAACTTATATTAAGAGTGTGAACTTGAAAGTGAATATATTTGGAAAGCAGAGGTCTATAAAGATGGGAATCTTGGTAATACAAAGTATTTATCATTTATTTAGGCATCATGACAGCATTACAGCAACACACAGTGTTAATGTAGCTCCCTGTACATGTGTTGCTGTCTTGCCTCTGACAGGGTCAAGCTGGAGACCAAGGTGCCTCTGGACCAGCTGGCCCCAGTGGAACGAGGGTATGTAACAGAAGCACAAGTTACTCAGTTAATGGCGTGTGGGTTATTAATGTGCATTTCACATGGGGATGTGCATCCATCAGCTCCACAGTGCTGGGTAACTGAAGTCCAGTGCTTAACTATTCATTTTCCTGTAGGGACCTCCTGGCCCTGTTGGACCTTCAGGAAAGGATGGAGCCAATGGTTTGCCTGGACCCATCGGTCCTCCAGGTCCCCGTGGTCGTTCTGGAGAAACTGGTCCTGCTGTAAGTTCATGCCAATAGAGATAACAAATATTGCGTTCCTGGAGATTGCCTCGTACGGTAAAGTCTCATTGGTCTGAGACATAATTGCCATTCATTTCAATGGGAAAAATTTTAAGCACTAAATATATTAGGATGAGATTGCAAGCTCACACATGGGAATCACTGAGCAGAACTTGAAACGGTGGTGTGGAGATGAAGAAGGGTGGCAACACAGCTAGTCAGCTAAGTGTGGCTGCCAGTGTGAACTCCCGGCACCAGGTTTCCCCCACGCTCTGTTCTTCTTAATTGTAAGCGTGCAAAATTAGCCTCATATTTCGGCATACCTCGGTAAAGGGTACAATTTTCTCTTTCACTTGTCTCATACGCTTGGGGGATACCTGTAATTGTCTTTGGATAGCACATAGACAGAACACACGTTTTTAAGACAACCTTGTCTTCTTCAGGGTCCTCCTGGTACCCCTGGACCCCCCGGCCCTCCTGGTCCTCCTGGCCCTGGCATCGACATGTCCGCATTCGCAGGTCTTTCTCATGCCGAGAAGGGCCCTGACCCCCTACGCTTCATGAGGGCTGACCAGGCCTCCGGTAACCTCCGGCAGCATGACGCTGAGGTGGACGCCACCCTCAAATCCCTTAACACCCAGATTGAGAACATCCGCAGCCCAGACGGTTCCAAGAAGAACCCAGGCCGTACCTGCAGGGACCTCAAACTGTGCCATCCTGACTGGAAGAGCGGTAAGTGAACAGAAAGAGGAAGAGGATTTGTCTTGCATCCAGCATGTTAAAAACGCCAGATTGACAAAGATCTTCTGGTTTTCAGGTGACTATTGGATCGACCCTAACCAGGGCTCCACAATCGACGCCATCAAGGTCTTCTGCAACATGGAGACTGGTGAGACCTGTGTCTACCCCAAACCTGACCGCATCCCACGCAAGAACTGGTGGTCCAGCAAGAGCAAGGAACGAAAGCACATCTGGTTCGGCGATATGATGAATGGAGGATTCCATGTGAGTTGGCTGTTGTTAGCGTAGCATTCAACAAAAATGTACATTAATCATTTAACAATTATTAGCTAAGTTTGGAGAGGGGCCTCTTCTATACAGGTATTGAACCCATATGTTCATGGTGGCCCACCTCCACCCCCTCTTCACCTATTGGCCAACTGATGATAGGAGATTAAAAACTGAACTTCACTGGCCAAATGTGCTTCCTCTCTGCCGGCTTCAAAACTAAGAATCACTGTTTTCTTAAATAGCTGTAGTCGGGACCTCTTGGTCTAAAAACCATAAACAATTCTACCTTGAAAAAACATCAAGCATGCCTTGGTGTGTGGATCACTGATAACTTGCTATCTCAACCCCCCCCCCCCAAACAGTTCAGCTATGGAGATGACAGCCTGACCCCCAACACCGCCAGCATCCAGATGACCTTCCTGCGGCTGCTGTCCACAGAGGCCTCCCAGAACCTCACCTACCACTGCCACAACAGCGTGGCTTATCTAGACGAGGCCAGCGGCAACCTGAAGAAGGCACTGTTGCTGCGAGGCTCTAATGATGTGGACATCCGTGCCGAGGGCAATAGCCGCTTCACCTATGCCGCGGTGGAGGACGGATGCACGGTGAGATAACAGATGCCGACACAGATCCAAGATCACGCCCACACCTCCACATCAAGCAGCCAACGGCCAACTAGCGCCAACTCTCACTGGCACAACGGGGGTCCCAAAAAAGTCTCTAAACCCATGTGTGTGTCTTTTTCTCTCTTGCAGAAACACACAGGGAAGTGGGGCAAGACGGTAATTGAATACAGATCGCAGAAGACATCCCGTCTGCCCATCGTGGACATTGCGCCATTGGATATCGGCGGAGCAGACCAAGAGTTTGGCGTTGACATCGGCCCCGTCTGCTTCTTGTAAGGGATAGTATCAAGAAAGGAGAAAGAAAAACATGAAAAGATGAATAAAAGGCACGATCCAAAAGAAAAGAAGAACACAACGTTTTTTTTTTAAATGGGACTTTTTTAATCGTTAAAAATTCTTTCCAAATCTTACGCCGAGGATATCTGCACTGAGCGGCACAGGCAATATTCGCGTGCGATTCGCTGAGCAGCGCCCTCGTCTCAAGACTATCCACTTCCTGAGGTCAGAAACAACGGTGACCCCTGGACTCCACCTACCCTGGGCAATTACCTTATTACCAAGAAGAAATGATTTTAAAAAAAAGAGGGGAAAAGAAAACTAATGAAATGTGGGGAAAATAAGTCTTGGTGTTTTTATTTATTTATTATCTGCCTCCTTTTGGGTAGGGCCATAGGTAGTGGGCGGGACCAGATGTGTTACCTAGCGATGAGCCCTTCACACTCTAAAACTATGACCCATCAGTCCCGGTCACCACTCAGACCCCCCACCCTGTCTCCTCCTCTACACCCACACAGAAGTATATCTAGCCATAACTTTACCAAAAATCTATGCGGCCGTGTAAAAGTGCAGGCGTTCCTCATTCTTCAACCAGAGTGTGTATCAAAACAGTTACTGTGTATTATAATAAAACCAAAGGTGCTATTGTTGTAAAACAGTCTGTATTTTTTAACAGCCAGATACTGATATATATTTACATGTAAATATGTATGTATATGTATATTTGTGTATACATATATATACACTTTCTGGAAAGTACATTTTCTTCTGGAGTTTTTTTTCTTTTAAGAAATCAGTGTGCTAAACATCCCCCCCAACAAACTCATTTTTTTTCTTGAGTGTTTCTCCCGTAACAGACACACCGTGAATCTTTATTACCCCTAACTCGTTTTTTCATAATAGTCTTTTTTTTTTTTAAAGCTACCTCACGCGAAAAAACATCAAAATCTTGAATCCAAGCTTCCAAAAAGTAGCTAAACCTGGAGTTTCCTCGTTTAGGTAGACCCACAGTCAAGGGGTGCTACTTGTGCTTTAAATGCATCTCAAAAACAACCCCCCTCCCGCCCTACCCCACCCCACCCCACAGCACAATCGCCGCCCTGGCTGTCACAGCTGGATGGACCTGGGACACAAAGGGGCATCTGACAGCAGAGATCCGCCACCCCCGCCTCGAGTTTATGTCCTCCCCCCC
>JAODKM010000118.1:2539338-2557432 GCA_026780845.1 Petrocephalus sullivani | reverse complement strand
CCGCGCACACCCCCGCTGCCGCCCTCCCCCCCCGTGCCTCCCCCCCCACCACCACCACCCCGCTCTCCTCCCACCCTGACTCGCACTGCCGCCACGCCCCACCCGCCCGGGCCGAGCTCTCGCACACGATGCCATTCACGGTTTCCGGCTCCAGGTTCAGTGTCTCCACCAGCTGCTGCAGGTCGCAGTCGCAGTGCCAGGGGTTGTGATACAGCCGTGTCTTGGCCTGGGTCGATCCGAAGTCTTCCCGACGGACCCTCCGCAGCAGGTTGTGCGAGAGATCCAGCAGCTTGAGGTCCGTGCTCAGATGGCGCAGGGCGCCTGGCGAGATCGACTCGATGCGGTTGTGGGAGAGGTGGAGGTCCTGCAAGTGAGGCAGGTCGCTAAAGGCGGTCTCGGGAATTGTACGGATGAAGTTCCTCTCCAGGTGGAGGGAGACGGTGTCCGTGGGGAGCCCCTGTGGGACCTCACGCAGCCCGGCGTCGGTGCACAGAACCGTGCCACTCTCCCAGGCACAGTGGCAACTCTCTGGGCACTGGGGGGCGACCTGCCCACAGAGGCACAGCAGCAGCATTGCGCAGAGCCAGGCCCCCACTGATTTGCCACGCCCACAACAGCCACGCCTCCGGCCAACGCCCATCGCTTGACCATAGCCAACAGCACACACAGGATCCAGCAGGGGGGAGGCAGCTGAGCCAAGCAGTTAGGGGGGTGGGGGGATAAAAGGCAGGTGGATGGAAGCAACACAGTGGACTGTAGATGATGGGCGGTGTTATGACGCTGGGCTACAGCCAATCTGTGCTTCAGCAGGTTCTCAAATCACTGGAATCAAACTCGTGGCTGGTCAAAAAGGCAGAAAGAACAAGGTCAGATGAGAATTTATTTACTTCTAATTGAGTTAGCATGCCAACAAAAATTCACACAAGTTAATACGTCTAAAGCACACCCCAGGGCGAGCCGAGAAGAAGTGAACACCGTGATACTCCTTTGAAAATAAGCTTCAATCAGACCCAGGACAGGCACGGATTTAAAAAAAAAAATCCCACCTATTTATTTTCATTTCATCAAAAAGAAATCTCATTCCTACTGTGAGAAATCTGTGCACCGACTACACTGGGTCGTAAAAGACGGAGATCAATAACTAAAACATCACTAGACCATCACGGACAAGAGCATCAATCCTTTAAAACGTCAATAAGCACACAGCTGGAAGTGGAAGGTTTCGTACGGCCCCTCCTTGTCCTAAAACACCAAGCAATGCAAAACACTCATAAAATGCACTGCTTATAAACAAACGTATGTCCAATATGTACAAATGTATATACATGTCCATTATACACACACACGACACCAAGCCCAATTACCCAATAATCGCCATACATACAAATGGAAAAGAAGATGCATTGGAAAATACATACAATAAATAAAAAGCATAAATCAATGAACATGGGCGGTTTGGGAGCATTACAGCAGCCGCCCGAAGTCCGCTCCCCGATAATTTGCTCACTTTGCCCGCAGAAAGGAGACGGAGTTTCAACCTGAGGCGCGAGACATCCGTCAGGTACACAGCGTCACGTATGCGCTGGTACTGAGTCGATCCGGTTTAATGAGGTGCCCGTGCCTCCGAGCAGCGCTCCGCACTACGCCCCGAAACGCTCAGTTTGGCAGAATAAATCTACTTTGCATTTTTTAACGCATGTAGGGAAAAAACAAAGCCAAACCGCGAGGGAGGAACGGGTAGGTGATCGGCAGCAATGTAATGCATGTCCACATGTCGAGCCAAACAGATAGCAGTCCAGTTATAGTACAAAAGCATCCTAACCACGTCTAAATGATCAACAGGGGAAAAAAGAGTGCATCTTCAAAAACAGCCATTGCTTACTCCAGTTCTTTATATTATTATTACATTCAAATCACCATAGTAAAAAAATAACTTAAACCCACCCAAGTTCAGTGAATTGATAAGTTTACTCATACTTATATTTGGCACTGAAAATATTAAATTCTTCATAATAGTGAAATACAAATGTCCCTCACCAAACAAGATTTTTTTTATATTATGCATAAACAAAAACATCTTACACGCCAAGACAAAGCATATGCACACTTCAACAGTTTAATATTTGTTTTGTTACTTATCATCAACAGAATACTTGCAGCAATAAATGTAAAATAATTTTGCAACAATTAACTCGACAAAAAACAAGTGTAACATACCTGTTATTTAAAACAGATCCCCAAACCACGCGACGTCGAAAAGAACTGATTGATTCCGGATTCTGACTTGCAACCTGCTCGAGAAATCTACGCTCCGGTTCAAACACTGAAAAGCGTAACAACTGTACGAGTAAGTCGAATTAAAGGTGGTCAGGTGTCTTATTTTTTTAACAATACGTCAAAGACGAGTCCATTTCCAAAAAGGGGATTCCTGTAATGGAAATCTAAAACGTTTTACGAAGTTAACCTAATACAATGGAAAGTTTATACCAATTTATAATTTAATGTTTAGTATATGAAGGGCTTAATTGAATTTTAGAATATTTATCAAGCGGTTGTTGACAAAATATTTTCCTTCAGTGGAATGGAGGCACCATCCATCCCTATGGTCCTGCTTTTTTGGTCTCGCTCTCTCGCTCGCTCGCTCGCTCTCTAACATGCACATGAATTCACACATGAAATTATCATGATCCTGTGATTCTTTTGCCAGATGATTTCGGGGCGTGACGTATTTACAATGCTTTTTTTCCCTTTATTGCTTAAGACTTTGCCAACATATTTATATTTTAATGATCTGTTTTATCCTGTAATGGGTACTGGCCTTCGAAATATCGAAATGTTTTAATTGACCCAAATAATGAGTTAATTAGGAGTAAACAATTAATAATTGCATTGACATACGCCTTCTAAAACTATGCATTCCCTGTTGCAAAATGTTGCCTGGAAAGACCCTGGAACCAGTGGTTCCTGAAGTTTTAATGGTGAACCGAGCCTGAATATTTCTGTTACACTGAGATCTTCAGGAATTTGGACGGAATACACGAGAAATCCACCCAACACTGAATGCCAACGAGATTTTACTTTAATATATTTCCAAACATTCATTCTTGATGTGGAGTTGTATTGTTGGGATTAATGATGTATCTGTCGGATGGCGCCGTTACTAAGTCTTGTCAAATGGTTTTATTTTTTGCACACTTAAAGTTATTTTTTGGCCCAGTGGAGCATGGCCGCCACGCCAAAATACCAGTTATTGAAAATGAACGGGTGGGTGGACGTAGTAACTGATGGTATTGCCGCTACAAATTGGCCTCAAGGTGGCGCTACTACAGTCGCCTATAAGAACAAACAAATGTTCTAAACAGATTAAATAAATAATTTGCCCCACAGACCGTTTGATAGATTTTGGTATCCCAAAATCTGAAGAACCAATTAAACTATTTTAATCGAATGACAATTACATATGGCTGCCAGCAGCCATGCAGTCATAATACCGTAAGGCATGTGTAGAGTACCTCAGGGCATTCAGCGCTGAATCGCGCGCCATTCACCTGGCGAAAGCATAAATCACTTCTCAGTTCACCTGACCGACACGATCGAAAATTTTCTACTGCAACTACAAACATAATTAAAAAAACAATTAAGCAAACGATATGACTGCCAACGACCAGTGGCGTTGCAGGGGTTTTGCCCAAATATTCTAAACAAATGGCCCTAATTAAACTTGGATTTATTTAATCAATAATTGCTACACTACAACATATCATTTGCAAGGGTATAACGGTAGGACAGATTTAATATTACAAGGTGATGTTCAAAACTTGCTAGCTGTCTGCTGTCCTGGTGTTTGTCTACTTTTTTCTATTAGACAGACAAATGAAGTTAATTATCAGTAAATTCACTTCTTCAACCTCTTGCTCTCCCTCATTAATATGTGTCTATGCCCACTTGTGTTTCTGTAGATCTAGGCATGGAAATGATTGTCATTGCACTCTCTCATAATTAGGTACGTTTTTCATTTAAATTATCATCAGATCATTTAAATGAAAATGAAATCACCGCTCCATTTGTGAGATAGGCAAAGTTATTCATTAAAAAAAAAATTGTTTCCCCCCCAAGCTGAAATAGCCCCAAGTGTGCACTTTTCAAGAGGAATTGACATAACGTCATGGTGACTCAGTGGGGAGCAATGCTTCCTCACACCTCCATGGCTGGGGGTTTGAATTGTGGAGTTTGCACATTATTCCCATGCAGTCCAAAGACATGAAGTTAGGTTAACTGGTGTCTCAAACTTTCCCATAGCGCACAATTATGTATACGCATGTGCCAGGCTGGCATTCTGTCCAGCATGTAGGCTCTGAAACATTTTCTTACTCCCATCATATACCCAGCAGTGGTGTTTACCCACCACAAAAACTACACATTTGAATGGGTCCCCCAAGATTTGGGGTTGCCTCTTGGCCACAAACAGTTACTGCAGGTGGGCCAGTTGGGGGTCAGATCAGGTTGGGTTCGGGAACCTGTATTGGCGCAAACATGTTGACACGCCCACCACACAATGAAACACTTTGTGATTCCAATTGGCAACCCCCCCAAGCTAAAATGTGGTCCAGTCCCACCTTCTGGAAATGGCTGTCTGTCTGCTGCAGCCAGATGTTACAGTGCATACAGAATATTTTCAGACCCTTTTGTTCAGTCCACCTTTTCTTATGTCCAAGATTCATCTTGGAATGGATGAAATACATTTTTTATAACCTGTCTACACACAATACTCCATAAAGACAAATAAAAAAATAGGTGTTTTGAGTGTTTTGTTAATTTATAAAAAATTAAACACTGAAATATTTCATTTACATAAGTATTCAGACCCATCACTTAGTACTTGGTTAAAGCACCTTTGGGAATGACCCTACAAGGTAGGCACACTTTTCTTTTGAATGCAAATATTTTTTTAATTTTCTGCCATTTTGGCACAGCCATTTCAGGTCCCTCCAGAGGTGCTCTATGGGGTTCAGGTCCGGACTCTGGTCGGGCCACTCCAGGACTTCCACAGAGTTTTCCTGCAGCCTTTCCTTTGTTTTCTTGTCAGTATGCTTTGGGTCCTTGTCCTGTTGTCCCTTTGCCCCAACCGGAGATCCGAGGCACTCTGGAAAAGGTTTTCCTGAGGATTGCTCTCCATTTTTCTGCATCCATCTTTCCCTCTATCCTGACTAGTCTCCCAGTCCCTGTTCAGCAAAACATCCCCACAGCATGATGCTGTCACCACTGTGTTTGGCTGTAGGGATGATTTTAATTAGGTTATGCCTTGTGCCCGGCTTCCTCCACACACTTTGTTGGGAATTGTGGCCAAATAGGTCAATCTTTGTTTCATCAGACCAGATGATTTTGCTTCTCATAGTCTGATAGTCCTTAAGGTGCTGCTGGCAAATTCCCAGCGTTATGTGCCTTTTAGTGAGAAACTGCGTCTGGCCATTAACCATAAAAGACTGCTGCACTGATGGTTGTCCTTCTGTATGGTTCTCCCATCTCCTCAAAGGATCTCTGAATCTCATTCATAGTCACCATTGGGTTCATAGTTACCTGCCTAACCAAAGCCCTTCGTCCCCAATCACTTGGTCTCTTGGTATTGGACGGCTAGATCTCAGACAGCTGTTGGGGGTTCCAAATCTCTTCCAATTGAAAATGATAGAGGCTACTGTGCTCTTGAGAACTTTTAATGCTGCATAAATGTTCCTATATCTTTCCCCAGATATGTGTCTTGCCACAATCCTGTCTTGCAGGTCTGCTGACAATTCTTTGGACCTCACAGCTTGGTTTTCACTCTGATATACTCCATCAACAGTGGGACCTTATATAGGCAGGTATGTGCCTTACTTAATTATGTCTAATGAATTCAATTTGGCACAGGTGGAGTCCAGTCAAGTTGTAGAAACCTCCGTATGCACTGGGTGTCCCCTTGGCCTGGTCTAGCTGCTCAAGTCCTCAGCAATGAGAATAATCCTGCGAGCTAAGCACTGAAGGAGAATCACGCCATGTGGCCATAGTGCCGTAACTGATCCCTCACAATACAAGTAATGTGCTTCATTTGGGACTCCCTGAGCAACCACCATCAAAAGAGCCATACCCAAGGATTCGCCAAAGACGTACTGCCACAATAGGGTCCAGTCTTGATCTCAGGTCACTAGATAGCGTTCATGCCTCACAACCATACCACAAGACAGGGAGCACCAGCACTAGGGGCATTCCTGAGGGAGGGCCCAGAAACAAGAAACGCTCCCATGCAGATACCACTGTGTTTGACAAACCCGAGAAACAGAAGGTTTACCAAATTTGTGCAAAACTGCGAAATGTGCGTGTTTGTCTCTATGAGCCACAAAAGTCTCCATGTACATTTGAAGGTAAAGTAGAACAAAGTATTAAGAAAAGGGTAAAATCAAAGACTTTTTTTTTTAACCTTTAGCCTTTCACCACAATGAGGAAAGAAAATGCACCTTTTGGATTGGTACAAATACTTACAGAATCAAATCAATAGCTTGCAAAAATTAAAGCAATAAAAACATTAGATATTTGAGTAAAGCTTTACATTAACTGTACTTTCATAACGCATTCATAATTCATTCATACCTTAAGTATACCTTTACATCTTAACATATATTAACAGCTTTAATTTCCATTGAAAACAAGCATTATACCATTATGATATTAACTATTATTATATAATGTTTCTTTTCAATGTAGATTAAAGCTGTTAAGGTATGTTAAGATGTTAAGATACTTAAATTCTGCTTATGAATGTTCTATGAATGCATTATGAAGGTGCACTGAATTTTCCATTAAGGCATAATTAATGTATTATGAAGGTGCAGTCAATGTAAAGCGTTACTGAAATGTGTGCAATGCCTGTGTGTGCAGGAGGCACAGCACACGCAATAAGATGACTATAAGTGCAAGGCCTACAGAGCTACATTCGAGGTATCGGTGTCCTCTCACTTGTTAATTATCTGTAAATCACAGGCAACAGAAACTGTAGACCAGTGACTGATGTTTACTGACAGAGATGCAAACATGCATCAACACCAAATGCTGCTGTTGAATTAGGAGGAATCTCATTATTGCTGAACATCAGAATAATTTATTCTGCCTTGGCTGCATTCCGATTGACTACAAAATAATTGCCACAAGACCAGTAAGAAATTAATCATGCTGTCATTCTTCTGCTATATATAAAGATCATAAGTACCAGTTCCTATAATACATAAAATAACTATTTCTCCATGACGTAACTGCTATATAAGAAATACAATTGACAAAATAATAAAGCCTTAAACCTTAAGAACTTTAAGTGCGTTACAGGGCAGAGATTTTTCCACAGACCTAAATGCAGCTTTTAACTATCTTGTCTTACTGAGTAATGTTGCATAATAGTTATCAGTGCTTTACTGAACCATTTTACATACAGGCATTATATATAGCACCATAATTGCAATTTGACTTTGCGGCACAGTAATCTATATGTCACATTCCAAATCTGACACCCAGGATGACTCTAAATAGAGGCCAGTTAATAAATAATAAAGCAATTACAATTCCATGGGTGGACTGATTGAAACAATTGAGTATCATGTCTCTGGACTAACATTACTGAACCAATAATCATTGAGCTACCAATAAAATTTTTGTTGTAAAATCAACTATTAAAAATATAGCATGATCACTGAATGAGGCGGTAGCTCTTACTGTATTAAAGTATCTGTGAATCACAATATGGTTTTAACAATGGGAGCAGTAACCAAATGGAGGTGGCAGTAGGCCTTGAGATGGTGCACGATAATCCCATCCACGGTGGGTTTTGAAAACCAATAGAGTATATATGTTGTACATTGTGTGCCACCAGAGGTGTGGTGACGTGCAATGGCTGCAGTGCACACTGCAGATGCTTTTTCATTACCACTGTAAAATTCTGATAGCTAGATAAATTAAACCAAATTTAGAAAATAAACACAACTTTGCAGCCCAAACCTCTTCCAGATTCTCATCAAAAAATAATTGCGGTCTCACAGAGACATTTATCCATAGCTATGCATCGTAAATGTGGTGGTGTATATAAAGGTTAAACAGCTGTCATCTTCCCCAGTAACTACACAAGACATGCTCACACAGGCATTGATGTGTTCGAATTATATGTGAAGTATAGGGCATGACCACTGGATGGAACACCCTCCCAAAATGATATTATTCAGAGCTATTATTGAAACAAAGGGGGACCTTCATAACTTTGAATGGCATTTCCGGTGCTTCAAATTTTAACATGAGACAAAGGTCACTTCAGCCTGGAGGAAAGAGGATGTCCACAGAAGGTGCAAAGGAGAAGGCAGCTCACACTAAGGAGAGCTAAATTTGGGTCTTAAAATCTGGCATGGGGAGAATGTCAGTATATTGAAACTATGCGAAATTTGGCAAGTGCAGGAACTGAGGAAAGCATCTGTTTTCCTTCCAGACATGTACAGGTGAGAAGAAGCTTGGGAACAGAGCAGAGGGTCAGTCCTTTATCCGGCGGCCCAGGTGAAGTTAAGGGCCTTGCTCAAGGGCACAATGTAACCGCGACTATACAGCTATAGGCAGAAATCAAGCCAGCAACCCTGCAATCGCCACATGCATGATCTTCCTGGGTGGAGTACGTGTCCCCCCACAGCTCAAACACACGTATTTAGGTGAATTGGTCATCAAAGACAAATAGCTGTAGTCTTATAATCTGTCTTATACCTGTTTGGTTTTTTTCCCCCAAAAAATATACCCCCCCCCCAAACTGTTTGATACAATAAAATTTGTATTCCAAAAACTGAAGCACCAAGTAAACCACTTTGATTGATTGACTTAAAATATGGCTGAAAGCAACCATTTATAACACAGGGCATACAACACAGAATGTCATGCCATATGCCTGCATGTAGGACTTGTCTAAAAAGCATTAAATAACTTCTCTGTTCACCTGACCATCATAACTGAAATTTTGCATTCAGAAGGCACAGTAGCCCAGAACTGTCCATAGCATGCTTCCTGCCGTGGACCAGCATCCTGTCCTGGGTGTACCCTTGCCTTGTGCTGTCTGGGATGAGATCCAGGACCCCCACAAACCTGTACTGCACCGGCAGTTGGTAGATGGATGGATGGTTTAGCTATTCCAGGAAACTATTAAGTGGGGCTGCCAAGAATGCAGAAGGGATGACAGTAAACACAAACACATAGTGCAGGTAGGGAACTTCTGGTTACATTTCCACTGCCCACTTAACCAGGACATTCTGGAGCCTATGCTGTGAAGCACAAGTACATCCTGAGCAGAAGGTCCATCCATCTCAGAGCATATTAATTGCTCTCTCTTTCTATAGCAACGATATATATATATATATCCGTTCACATTCAAAATGTTGGCTACAAGTACCAAATGTTAGTTTACTGTCTAATGTATCCTAGACCTTGATAAACACTGTTGACTAGGTAGTCAGCATCATTTGCTTCACGTGGGGGTAGTCACAATGTTTTTGCTCAGTGGTATACATTTACAGGGAAGACCGATGACAATTATTGCTATTTTTCATTTTTATAAAACTAGGAAAACAACACAAAGGGGGGAAAATGGCTTCTTTCTTTGCAAGTTGCATTAGTTTGCCAGTACATCAGTGTTGTTTGGGGAAATCTAAGTTATGCAGGAAGATTGCTGTATCCCTTCGAACAGCTGACCCCATTCAACATTTGTAATAATTATGTCAATATCTGGGCAACTGGACTGCATATCACTTGTGGATTGCATATCACTTCTGGGAGTTTTACTTACGCAAAAATGTTTTGAGGGCGGAACGAAAAATGACTGGTTCAGAGAGATTCCCAATAACATTTAGAGGAGGACCAAGACATCTGATTGGTTAGTCTGACATTTGACCCAAGATCTAAGTTTTGTGTACATGAAACTCCCACGAGTTAATATACCCATTTTTTCAGCATTTTACAGGTAATGCCTTATCATTGTTAGGCTAATTAAGTGTAATAAAAATGATGCAAGATGGACATCCAAAATGGCACCTTGCTAGAGGTGCTGTCTGACAGCCTTCGAGACGGTTCTGCGATAAGCAGCCAGCTCAGCAGGAGCAGGGAACACGGAGAGGCACAGGGGGCTCACAGAGTACAGGGGAGAGATGGGGCCTGGCAGGTGGGCGGACAGGAACACTGCAGAGGATGAAAGCGTGAAAGCGGATTAGCCCAGCAAATGGGAGGCACACCACAGGAGCGCAACAGGTGTAGCCTGGGGGGCAGTGGGACAGAAGGAGAACAGCGCACTATTACGCGGAAGCTCTCACTCATGCATGGTCAAAAAATGCTCTGGCAGGAACATAGGGTCGTAAAGCCGGTACACATGGACTTATAACCTGAAGGTTGCCAGGTTCCAGGAGAGGGGGAAACCTCAGTGCGAGACTGCTACATGGGCTGATTCATTCCAGAGATTACAGTGAAAGGTAACATCTGGCAACATCTGGACCTAGGCACCGCCGCCTTTTCAAAGACATTGAATTGTAACACATCCCTTATGCTTATTTTAATAATTTTCGACACACATGCTCTAATGATGAGAACAATGGAGTGGGATGCCGGATGAAGTTCAATGATCGCAATGGCACAAGAGTTCACAAGGCAGCCAATAGCAGGAGCAGAAAGACGGCAACAGCGTGTCGTTCTGTAAGCGTGCACAGGAGCTAGGGATGTCCAGATCCGGTCACGTGATCGGAAATCGGGGCCAATCACGTGCTTTCAGACTCGATCGGAATCGGACGTTACTTCCCGATAAGGACTCAGATATATATATATATATATATATTCTCATTATTTTTTTCTTCACTCCACACAGGAACAGCAACACGTGCGGCATGACATCACTTTGTTGCAGAGACGCTATTGGTTGAATGGTATTTTAAGTTGAGGTATTTGTTTGTATTTTAGACTTTTTTATATTTACTGTTGCACTAAAGTAGAAAAGTGAAGAATTTATGTTATTACTTGACTGTTCAAGCTACCTCACAGAAGTGCTCTGTTTGTTTTTGAATGTTAAAATAAGGTGAATTAAATAAAAAATAAGGAACATCCTGGATCGGTTTCTTCGCTCTCTTTTATTCTTTTTTTACATATTATAGAAGTATCGGATTGGGACTCGATATCAGTAGATACTCAAAATCAAATGACTCGGACTCGAGGGCAAAAAAACCTGACTGGGACATCCCTAACAGGAAGTGACATGTATTATGCAATGCTTCAGTTATTTGTTGTCTTTAATGCAGACTTAGAATAGAATAGTGATGTTACTTATTTTAAATTTCTAATTTTTGTACTAACATTTTAGAATCGTGCCTGTTATGAGAGCTTCTATTTAATCAGTTTCAAATGACGTCAGGGAAGCAAGCCGTAGGTCCGTGCATCTCTGAAACGCAAAGTGTGCGGCAAAGATCTGAGACTGCGAGGGAAGTGACCCTGCACACCTTCTTCTTTCATTAACACGGATGAAGTGTCAGGCCTTCCTGGCCAGACGAACGTCTCCGTCCTCCTTCGCCCCGGCGCCATCCACCCCGGGTTCCTGTGGGCTTTTACCTCGGACGCGCGGAAGGCCGGATTGGTTTTTAATGAATTGGAAAAGCTCCCAATCTGATGCAGTTGGAGACAAATGAGCTGAGAATTTCCAGCTGTCCTAGACACTGGAGCCAGACTACATTGTGATTGCAGCTCCAAAATCAAACTATGTCAGACTGATCTAGAGCTGGGTCATAAGAATAATGATTGGATTATTCGCCAGAATAATTTCAAATGATTTACTCTCTGATTTTCTCCATCAGATTCTACTTCTGGCAGTTCGTTAATAAAAACCTGTACAGCTTTACTGTTATTTAACTACATCTCAAAATACCGCAGGCATAATGGGGACAATGTATTCATTCAGGCAACAGACCTGCAGGTAGCGTAGTGGCCACAGACCAACAGCGACCTGAAGGTCACAGCCCCAGGATGCTTCTTGTTTTATTTCCCAGAGAAGGTAGTTAACCTAAAATTGCGTCAATATCTGGAGAAACTGCTGTTATTGGGCATCAGTAGCAGTTAAATGTGAGCCTCGCATGCAGTACTGCGCAAAACTCTTAGGCAGCCAAAGAACAGTTTAAATGATTTTTGTGTCGGCATAAAACTATGATTTTGTCTGTCAAAATGTGTTTGGCCGTTTCAAAGCCACCCCAAAAAGTCTTCAGTATTTGCAGCAATCATCTAATACGTCTAATATGACGTCCCGTGTTTCGCTAATCAATTTTAGGTAATGAAATTAATTGAGTAAACTGGCGGCACATTTTAACCAATGGCTGTGGTGTTC
Source organism: Petrocephalus sullivani (assembly GCA_026780845.1). Taxonomy (NCBI): domain Eukaryota; kingdom Metazoa; phylum Chordata; class Actinopteri; order Osteoglossiformes; family Mormyridae; genus Petrocephalus; species Petrocephalus sullivani. The sequence continues at coordinate 2,545,038 of JAODKM010000118.1, read as the reverse complement.
TTGAGGCAAGGTTTGGGAACTGAAGCGTTGTTCTTCTAGCTATACAAGAGGGCTATCAGTAAGTCGTTGGAGAAGAAATTCCTTTTTCGTTGTGTTACCATTTGTTTGTTTTTATTTCCGCCATGTTACTCAGACCCAATGTACACTTACTACACCTTTACGTGTGCCCTTTGACGGCCTATGCCTTTCATACAGTGCTGCTCCTTCCCTTTATCCTTAGCTTGCCTGAAGCCAGGGGTTTCTGGGTGCCCAGAAAGCTCTTCCTTGCACCTCCAAACCCCTGCCCAGTTTCAGATCCTCCTGTGCTACCGACAAGCTCTGCATCGCTTGTCACAGGATCCGTCTGATGAGCCGACAGCATTACGGCAGCTCACATGGGGAAACGACACTTTAGACAAAAGTCTGCTTCCAGGCTGGCAGCAGCTCTCAGTCATCCACCCAACTGGAGAGCTACGGGCCGCACAATCACTCCATAGGAGGGAAAGGTTAAGTCAGGAAGCAGCTACCTGGGACTCGCCCCGTGTGCCTGTGACAGGTGGTCCCAAAGCACCGGCAAATTGTGCATTATTGAAGCAGACCGACCTGATAGCGGGCGATTTATACGCTATGCGGGGCTGCAGATGGATGCCGCTGGTGATGTCATTGCTCCCTACAGACTCCGGCCACTTCAGAGAGCCTAAAAAAGCAGATTACGTCTCTACACCCCCCCCCAGTCCACCACAACAGCTCAGGAACAAAGACATTTAGCCTGATGCTGCCCCTGTACAACCTCGTTTTAAAATTTAAAGTAACCCAGATGCATTCTGGGTATCAAATTGAACTTTTGTGTCTGTCATCAGGGCACCATAAGTGGAACCTCCGCCCTCCTGCCTCCACCTTTACCGACAAAGACCCTAAACCCAGTCCATTGAGAAAAAAACAGATTAGTCTGTGAAAATCCAGGCTATAAATATGCCCCACGTGACCAGTCAGACCAAAACCAGACAATGCCTGATTGGTGCTGAAATGCTGGCCCTGGCTCAGCTGTACCGAAAATCTTTGTCATGAATAGTAAATCTAATTGAAATTCCCAGGTTTTTGTTGTGCAGAGGATTCGCCGCCACAGCTGCGGAAATCAATTTTACATGCAGCCCGCAGATGTTCCATCCCAACGGTACAAATGAAACGCTGAATCTATCGATTAGAGCACTATTAAAATTGCAAAACATTCCTGGAAGAGAGGGAAAAAAAGCAGTAACTTATTAAACTGGAATGTATTAACTACAGCAGGAAGCACTTGGCAGCATACAACTTCCTGCCCTTAAAGCCGCTCCCTTCCCCACAGCTGGCCCGGGTCCTTGGGGATCAGACCGGACCCATCGGCCATTACCATCTAGACTCGATAACGGTAGGGAACTCAGACACATTCTGGGATCTGGGAAAATAAATGGGACGAAGACAGCAACACTGACATGACACTCGTTTGGTGAAAGTGCACAGGAGAAACACACATGCTAAATACAGTGCTGACATTTAGGGTGGGCTGGTAGCACTGGGGGGGGAAGGGGGGCAGCTGGGAAGAAAAGCAGAAGATGAATAAACAAACAACACAGAAAGCAGAGTAAAAGGACAAATGAGGGTAAAGAGGACCCCCCCCCCCGGCCTGCGAGGCTCATCCTGCCTGTGCCACGCGACAAGCCAGACCCACGTACCGCAAAGCCTCGTTTTACCAACTTAAATCGGCCAGGAAGATTACGTGCATATTAATGTAGGGCAAAAGCAGAGGGTAGTGGCCGTTTGCACGTACAAAAGCCTTATTCACAGGAAAGGATTACGGATGACAGATTGTCAACAAAAAAACCTGAATCATACAAATTCTCCAGGAGATTCAATACTGGACATCAGCTATAACCTTAATTCCTATTTAGCACAAACAGCAACAGTCCTTAAAGAAGGGAATAAGGGTCAAGAGCACAGGATCCCGACTTCTGGCAAAATTCGGGGGAATAAATGAGGCAAAAAACTGTATTTGTGGCAGTATTTTATTAGGAAGGAAGAAAACAAACAATCACACAGCACAGGCTGTGCGGCCGGGGAGGGGGGGGTCCAGTAGACGGCAGCATCCTCTCAGCTGCCGTTAGCCTGAGGCTCGTCCCCGGACCTGGCGGCCCCCTGCAGAGTGCGCCGCGCCATCTCCAGCGCCCCCTCCAGGGTCTTGTTCCCGCCAATGAAGCCGCTAGCATGGACGAAGACGCAGCCCGGAATCCCACTGAGGGCGGACAGGGCCTCGTCCCGCACCCCGCGCCACTCATCCGGCAAGGACAATCTGGAGGGCAGATGGGCACACAGTCGGTGACTTTTGGGGGGGGGGGGCACGTGCACTTTCAGCCGAGAGAACATGACGGAAGTTGGGGGTGGTGGGGCGGGGCTGGCTGAAGGCTTGGCCTTGTTTCCCAGGTTCGACACTCCCCGCTTGTCCATTCGGGCTCTCTATAGATTCACGGGGCCGGAGTGTGAAACTCGCCAAAACAGATGGCTGACATTTCTAATCAGGCAGATAATTGCTGATTGCCGCGGAGGAGATCCGGGACGCCGAACACCGCGTCCAGACGGGAGACGGCTCCCAGTGCACGAGCGATCATGCAGAAGCAGCTGCGAATCGAATGACATACAGCCAACACTTAGCTGGAGGTTTTGCGAGAATAGGCTAGTGCAGCTTGTGCTATGTCACCACTGCAGATGAATCGGAACGCGGCAGCACGTGCGATATTCACTCAGCCCAAGTGCTTTCATGCCACACCCCTCCTAGCCTCTCGTCACAGGCTTTCCATTATTACTCACTTCAAGTTCAAGGCTCTGTCCACCACATGAGAAGTTCTTATCTGGTTACCCAGTGGTGGAATGAACTGCTGAACCACGTCTGGTCATCAGACTCCTTCTCTACCTTCAAGAAACACCTCTCCATCTATTCCAGGTGTGTCAAACTCCAGTCCTGGAGGGCCGGTGCCCTGTGTAGTTTAGCGCTTTCCCTCTTCCACTACAAACAAGTCGGCAGAAGAGCTGTGTGGTAATTAGCAGAAGGAGCAGCAAGGAGTTAAAGCAGGTGTGTTAGATGAGGGTAAACCCAAAAATGTGCAGGGCTCCGGCCCTCCAGGGCTGGGGTTTGACACCCCTGATCTATTCCCTGACCTCCTCTACTAGCGAGATGCCACTTGACATTCTTTTTTCGTTGTTGTGTATCTCCTGCTCCGGTAATGCTTACACTTCTACCCGGGCATTCATTGGATGCTCAGCCTAGCCGCCTGACGCCTAGTCAACGCCCTAGTCAGCCGCATGCTGTGCCTTTTACCACATTTGAGCATGTCGCTTTGGACAAAGGCGTCCGCTAAATACGTGAAATGTAATAACGGCCTTCGTTTCATTTAAATATCTGTAAAAAATAAATAAATAAATAAATAAATAAATAAATATTCTGAATGTTTTCAGATTCATTACAGAAATACTCTTTTAAGCCTTGTAGTGTTGAGGGAGAGCCATCAGGGCCAAAAAGGAGCAAAGTGGTTATAAACAAGACTTGTAACAAGGTTGCCAGTTTGAGTCTCAGGAGGGAACCGGGATACTCTACTGGAAACGTGAGGTTTGGATGACAGCATCTGCTAGGCACTCAAGTGCGAATCATGCCACCGGCAACCTGAGGTCACTGGGCAGGCGGGGGCCGAAGGCAGACCAGGGAAAAGCCATGAAAAACAAGGCCCCTAGCCCAGCCAGCGGGGCCCCGCGGTCCCGAGGAATCACGGCTGTTTGAGTCTCCATCCTCTGATAAGCTTTCTCCAACACGGCAGCTCAAGCAGAAGTACAAGTGAAACTGAGCATTCAAAGCAGCTGTAACCTTTAGTGGGAAATACACCAGCAGCAAGTCGGCCCTAATGAGTTCTGCTGCCCCAGTGAAAAGAGCAAGAAGACCAGGCTTGGGAGGGGGGAGCAGCTCGTGACTGGCTGGCCTTCCTAATCTCAAAAGCGCATGCTTTACAGCCGCTGCCCAACACAGGGCATCCTAGAAGAGGCACTGTGCTTAAGCCACAACAGAAACTCCCGGAGAGATGACTTACACAAACGCCTAGAGAGATTCGCATCACGTCATGAAGCAAAGAAAAAAGCCCAACAGTCTCAATTCAGTCTGCCCAGGCACCATATTCCCGGCATTCAAAGAATATCGGAAAAGGATCTTACAGAGGCAGCCTATATAGTACATCTCCGTCACACCATCCATGCCTGTAGACATCACCAGAAAAAAAAGGCACTTAACTCCAAACCGGCCTGTTCAAAAGTGTCAATTAATTAAGAAACACCCATACTCAGGCAGGCTCAAGTGCCACGCTTCACCAGGGACCGACTGAGCTCCCTCTGACTTTGGGGAGGAAGAGAGGGATAGAAAGGGAGAGACCTACTGTTGCCATAGTAACAACATGATTCTTAATTGACCCTGCCACATGTCGTCACTCCGCCGGTCTGGGTGCGGGACAGGACACCCAGTGCCCCCACTCATTTCCTTAAGTCTCTAGGCAAAATTAAAGACTGCTGTCGCCACCTGCCTGGTGACATCATACAACCTTTCCCCAGTCTAATGCGCATCTATGCCGAAGGACACATGACAGCGCTTATAAGTGCCACTCTGGAAGAATGGCGGCAGGTAAATGGGGATAATCAAAAACAGACAGTAACACTTCCAATGAATACCCTGTCCGTTTTTTTTTTAATCTGGGTTTTTAAACCCTGGCTCTGCTGGCAGAAGGCTACACTGAGCAGCAGGCTGCTTCCAGGCTCAAAGTTTCTAAGACAGCAGTACATAAGAGCAAGGTGAAGGAGGAGACATTAGCACTGACCAAAAACCAGTCAAGTAGAGGGCAGAAGCAGCTTTCTAGTGCCAGACATGACTGTTAACTTATCCGGCAGTGGCTCATGAATAGGAGGATGAACTCGAGTGACCTTCAAAAGGAATTGTGTGAAGTGTACTGCGAGGACAATTCATAACAGGCTCCTAGAAACAGGACTGAAGACCCGTAAAGCAAGCAAGATGCCCTTCATCAATGAAAAGCGGGGAAGAGCCAGGCTTGCAAAAAAAAAAAAGAAAGACATTTTAAACCGGCACATTTTAAACCTTAAATTGAGAAATGCATGAAACTGAAAATTTTGCTGTGGTCTCTTCATTCCAGAGCTGTATATGCAGCTAAATGAGATTAAACAGGAGTCCTTTGCTTAGATGTTCTGCCAGCGCTTAATCTGTGCCCTCTGTGAGTTCAGCTTGGGGATCTCCAGCTCACAGCAGGCTGCACCCCGCCACCTCATACCATACACCCATTACAGTTAAACTTTGAAATAAATGCAAACAAATAAAAGAATGCATATTTATAAAATCATTTGTGTTTTATGATTTCTTCACATGCATGTTTCGCTTATTTGACTTTTTAATCTTAAAGGGAAGAACCACAACATGCACAGGCAGAGTTAGGAGGAGCAGCGTTTGTGGATGCTAATGCTAATGAGAACATGCAGAGAGTGAGGAGGAGCAGGGATGCTAATGCTAATGAGAACAGGCAGTGAGTGAGGAGGAGCAGGGATGCTAATGCTAATGAGAACAGGCAGAGAGTGAGGAGGAGCAGGGATGCTAATGCTAATGAGAACAGGCAGAGAGTGAGGAGGAGCAGGGATGCTAATGCTAAT
>JAODKM010000118.1:2511306-2538895 GCA_026780845.1 Petrocephalus sullivani | reverse complement strand
ATGAGAACAGGCAGAGAGTGAGGAGGAGCAGCGTTTGTGGATGCTCATGCTAATGAGAACAGGCAGAGAGTGAGGAGAAGCAGCGTTTGTGGATGCTAATGCTAATGAGAACAGGCAGAGAGTGAGGAGGAGCAGCGTTTGTGGATGCTCATGCTAATGAGAACAGGCAGAGAGTGAGGAGGAGCATTTGTGGATGCTAATGCTAATGGGCAGGACTGCAAAAAGGAGCAAGAAAAGAACTACACAGATGAAAAGTCTGTTGCAGCTAACAGGTGTTGATTGAAGATACTGTTGCATGTTTGAGTAAGTAATAGTGCATTCTTGTTGTCATCGATGTGTTTGTGTGATGTCATAGTTGTCTCTGAACTCCTGAAAATCAGAGTTTAAAAACTACACTGGATGCTGCGTTATGCAGGATAAAGTTTTACTGCATGACTCAGAACCCCAACAAATGTGCCTTGTGCACATTTTTCATGTCAAAGACAAAGGGTGTTTATTGATATTGTGTAGATGTAGTTACAGTAACACAATGAAAATGAGCATTTGAGCAAATCAAAAGAGGCTGATCAGAACTAGTAATTAACAGTTAACCAGGTACAACTGCATGTACAAGGAATTTGTTTTGGCAGTACTGGTGCATATATTCATGTGTATGAGTCTGCACGATGCTGGCATTGTCGCAGTTCTGGGATCATTTCCGGTATTAGTCCCTAAATAACATGACAGCATGACCATGAGATCTAATCTGTACATTCTATGGGAGAATCAGGCCAGCCATCCATTCAGCAATCGATCACTAAGACAATGCTGAAAATTCAACAAGTTCAAGCAACATCACATTTACTTCTGGATAATTCCACAGCAATATGACTGATCAAACACTGGAAGCTGTGACTGGTTATGGCAAACTTAAGATGGGATGTTATCCTCATACATAATGATAGCATGTTGCAGGAAGTCCCATGCAGGCATGTTGTTAAACGAAGTTTGCCTTTTCCCTAATATCCAGTTTTGGCTAAAGAAGCGCGAACATTCAGCGTCAAAAACACAGGAAGCCAAGGGGAAAAGCACTGCACTTTCACAGCACTTTAGCTGTTATTTGCAGGCTTAAATGAAGTGTTACCAAAAACAGTCGTCATCTGTCAACTCTCCAGGCCAATTTTACACTGGAAAGCTGCACTCCTCAACACTCAGCTGAACATATGTCAGCTCGCTTTAGGCTTTCGTGTTTAGTGCTGATGAGGCGTTACAATCTCTCACATCAACACACTTCCCGCACATTTAGGAAATTTACCTGGCAATTTCGAGGAATGGGAAATGTGAGGTAGCAATTTTAGTGCACTATTGGAAATTGGACAAGCAAAGTGGCTGGAAGAAATGTTGAGTCTGAAATGACATTGCAGAAATAAAAATAAGCCAGAGTACTATAATGGCTCTTAAGGTTCCATATGCAGCACAGAAGGGGTTTGGCATAAGTGCTATAAAGGCACCAATAAAGGCAAATAACAATGGTATTCGAGAAAGACTATTACCTGTTCTGGAAGGTGTGCAGGGCTGAGGGTACGCACTGGACCCTCCACTGGCCGTTCTGGTCCTGGTACAGAACAAACTTGATGGGCGTCTCCACATTCAGCTCCATTTCCAACGAAAAGAGATGCTCCTTCCATGGGCAGCCCCCCTGCTCCAGCAGAACCACCTCCCCGCTCGGGTCTACCTGGAACATGAACACTGAATGGTCATCTGGGCCTCTAGTCATTTGTAAAAAGAAAGGAGACTCTGAAACCAATAGTTGGAATTAGGGCTGCAGCTATCAATCATTTTAGTAATCGGGTATTCTGTCGCTTATTCCATTGATTAATTGGATAAGAAATATTTTTGTCTTATTAAAGCGCAATAGTATCTATTCAAAAGAGAAAAAGACATGTCTCTTAAAATGAACAACTCATTGGTTTTAATGGTTAAACTGCATACCATAATGATGGTCGTTTAAGTAATTCAACATGACGGAGCTGCGTCACCCTGGGTCAGTAGACAAAATCATCGGTGAAATGAAGACATTAGCCTCGATAGCCGTTAAGCTACCTTTGGTCATAACTATTAATTATGATTACCATTAGCAGCTAATTCTGCGCCTATATAAAAACAAAATAGTATTTAGTATATTAATGACAGCCAATGTATTCAATGTTTTTTTTTAATCTGTTATTTTTATCAACATACCGCTTAAAGTGCTTGGTAATTAGCAATGGAAATGACCGTGATTCTATGTCAATGTTTGGAACTAATCATTGTCTCCGTGACTTGGAGTTTCCTGAAAATTTCTCTGCCATTTTTTTTTTTAGACGGGAGTGTCGCTGTCGCTACCAAATCTGTACAGCCTTGTTGCTGCCTGATCTGTACAGCTGCGACACTCTGTTTCTTACACTCCTGTTTCTTTCTTTTCTGTTCCTACCGCTCAGCTATACGTAATGCAGCGTAAGCACACTGTGCCACAGTAATAATCCTCCCTGTGAAACATGATGATCACTGAGCAGTACATAGTCGTGTGGATTAAACGAAGCGTTGAAGCAAAGAATTTGCATCAAGGATTTTTTGTAATTGAGTTATTCGAATTACTCAATGAATCGTTGCAGCCCTAGTTGGAATGGTTACCATGAGCTGCTAATCAGTCTTTCATTGGGTTAAAATCCATTCAAGTAACCAATGGGATAACCTGACCATGATCATGTAAAGATTATCCCAGTAAACACTTCGAGGTATTTAAATGATTTCTGGTTAAGCCCCACACCCAAGGGTATAACAGCAGGGCCTATTCTTGAGAGTTGAGCCTGCAACCTTAAAATAAAGAGACTATGCTACATGCTGACTCATACTTTGCTGTCATACGTCATTCTATTGGCAGTTGAAAGTAAAATGTGTAGCCACCAACTGCACCCTGAACAGGGGAATACCTGGGTTCGGTTCTCCATCGCTTTCTTCACCACTGAACGGGCCGGCAGCCAGGAATTCAGGTAGAAGTCCAAGCGATCCAAAAACTCTGCACCCACCATCTCCAGGGCTTTGCGAAATCCCTCCTGTGAAAAAAACGACATCATGTTCTACCATCTAGTGGTCTCACATGCTAGTACCCTGAGCCACACCCTGCCTACTTTAATTACTCAACGCAGCTGAGTAGCTGTTTTTATCATGTTTATTAGTATTTTCTTCAAAATACTTTGTCTTTTTATATTTATATAAAATAATCCATGCAGATTTTTTATCTATGTTGAATCAGATCTGAACATGCAATTACAAGACCAGTGACTTGTGACCAGTAGGCTTTGAACAGGGAATTTACCTTAAAATAAGAGCATTGAATAAAGAATCTGCATAAAATTCCAGATTATTTCAGAAATAAAAGGCAGCATGTCAATAATTCAAATGAAATAGTTTCTCAATTAACATAATTGGACCACTCAGCCAATCATTGGCACTACTGAACTCTGTTAAATTAAGAAGCTAGAAGTATGCCATCAAATCAGACTCACCACAACCTGAATTAGAATTTATTTACCCGAATTTGAATGTGTCAAGTCGAATTTCATTACCTTAATACCAGAAGCTGAAGGTGTACCTGAATTACGATACATTTACATGAACTTGAATTCAAATTCAATATCTTTAATTCATTACCCGAATATGAATTTTTCTTGCTTGTGTGTTAACAAAAAGTAAAAGTTCAGGTTGTAAAATTAGGCTCTTCAAAATTCAGGTTGACAAATTCAGGTTCAGGAAAAACACTCAAAGGATACTCTGAAAGAGCAAAAGAGCGTAGATCTAATCGAGCATAATCCTGGCCAATCACAAGACAGGCATAGGATTTTCTACACCCACCACCCTAATAAGGTGGCCTATAACACAAAAAAACTTACACCTTGGTATTAACCACCTTATTATGGTGGAGGATGTAGAAAAACCCATTCCAAATGACTGGTGGCCTGTCTTGACTGGCCAGGATTGTGCTCAATTAGATTACAACTCGTTTGCTCTTTCTGAGTATCCCAGATGTTTTCACAGTTTTTCAGAACCTGAATTTCTCAACCAAAATTCTCTCGATCTGAGTATAACACAGACTGTCAAGAGCTGAATTTACAACCCCAACTTGAATTTTTATTACCACAAAAACATAAACTCACGCTCAGGAAATCAATCCAAATTGGATTTCCTTCACTCATATTCAATTAAAAGCAGGACTTCTTTAATTCCAGCTCAGGCAAACAAGTTCAGGTTCTGATATTCAGGCAATGAAATTCAAGTTCAGGATAACACATTCAAATCTGGGTAAATAAATTCAAATTCAGGTTGTGGTGAATCTGATTTGGTGCTATATACAACACATAAAATGGGATTTATCAACCTTCCTTAAGAAACAAATGAACTAGGTCTCTTAAGCATCGCTGAGAGTTCAGAAAAGATGGAGCAACCGAGTTGATGGTCACAGATGACCATTAACAGCAGAAACCACACGATCAAAATCAGCCCCCTGATGGACTGGACACTTCCAGAAGGGACGCCCTCTCAGCTACATGGCAAGCCAAACACGCATGTGAAATCATGCAATATTTCACACAAAAGCAGAGAGACATGAAAAGAAAATGAGACATTTCATAACTTGATCATGAACCCAACAATAAGGAGCAGTCTCTGGCAGATTGTCTGGCTGTCTGTGTTTCCCCTACCAAATTCACAGGGCAGCCTGCTGGCAGAAACGTGGAAGAAACAGATGAACAGAAAAATGCTGCTGAAATGCTCCATTGTAAGTGACACCCGATAACTACAGTGACAAATATATTTCCAGTGTGACAGATATTACATAAATGAATTGCTAGGCCAAATGTAACTTTGCTCTCATTTCTCCCAGTATTTCTTAGCACAGCGCATACAAAGCTTCCAAATTCTGAACTTTGAACACTGTCGTGGTATGTTGACTTATTGAAAATATATCACTTAAGAGGGCACTGTGTAAACTTGCTAAAATTGGCCTCCACTTGGCCAAACATTCTCCCTCCTCTACCCCCCCAAACCAGCACACTCTCTCTCTCGCTCTCTCTCTCTCTGACATATTCGTTAGAACTGCAGGAAAACCCATTGCCTTTCTGAGCACTGAAGAGTGTGTGAAGATGCTACTGAGAAACTGGAAAGGTCAAAGCCTGCATTTTCAAACCTCTAGAATCAATTATATCATTAACATATCAGCCTCTGTGCATAACAGAAACAAAAATCAAAAAGCTTCTTTTGCTAAAGGTAACTTTAAAGGGGCACAAACATCATTAAAAAAAAAAAAACCTGCAGCAGGTTTTCTGAGTGTGTAAAATGGGATGTTGTAAAACACATAACGAGAGCTTAACGTAGCTTAATGTACCAAAACAACATCTTTGGGGAAAGTATATTTCCCTCACTTCACTGGCCGTAAGTAAATTCCCATTGCTTAATTCATGAAATTGTAATCCGAAGACAAAAATGTAAAATTCAGCTTAAGCCTTTTCCTCCCTGTAAAAATCGATAAGGAAACAGCTTAAAGTACCAAAAACAGTGACCTAGAAAACAACATTTTGAATTCATAGACAAATTTCTCAAATTTCATTCAAATTGGGAAAAAAACAGCCCAGCATGAAACCCACGTTCTGAATATTTGCCGTTGTTTAATTTTTCTGCATGGAAGACAAGTTTCTGCTTAAAGGTGAAAACGTAAGTAATGCACACCTTGTCTCCTCCTTGTGGCATTCTGTGTGTGTGTGTGTGTGTGTGTGTATTACAAGCCGTCGATAACCATTTCCCAATGATATGTTTTGCAGTTTCAGTTCATTTTCCAATAGAATGCACTTATGACCAGCAAAGTGGAAGAGAAATTTGGTTTTCCCCAAGTTGTTATTTTGGGACATTAAGCTTTTTCATTTATTTTTAGAGCATCCTGCAAAATCTGAATATATTACAATACAATAACAGGATTTAAATCACAGGCATATAGATACATCCATCTGAGATTTGATAAGACCTAAATCTTGGAGGCGTGTTACCTCTGTGACCTACTTGTCGACTGGCTGACACTAAATTAAACAGGGCAGATTCCATTTATAACAGAGGATAAAGGAAAACAATGATATTGTGGACTGAGGCACCCAGTTTAACAATGCATTTCATTAAAATATGGATGAGGATTAAACCGAAAACAGCAACGACCTGCTTTTATTTTTAAAATTGCTTTGCATAACCCACCGCCACTAACACTTAAGACCTAATCTCAGGAAATTAGCTTAATTCACTCAGGCAGATCTCGACACTAATTATTTCTAGATGTTAAAAGTCCACTTTAAAAAGCCCTTTGACCACTATAACCATACCTCCCCCAAGTTGAACAAGCACAAAATCAGCATTGAGGATTCTCACTTGCATTTTTCTACAGGATCCAAGAAAGCACATACAGGAGAATGCACTGTTAAATTATACACACACACACACACACATATATATATATAAATAGCTAAGCATGCTGTGTGTATTTCGGATCTTTGGATGAGTAATCATCTCTTGGCAGAGGGTGAGTAGCATGCTGGGATTTGGAGTTCAAAGTATCTGAACCATATGGCCTACTAAGAACATTTAATCCAAACGAATATGGTACACTATACTACTGATGCAATGTGAAAATCCAAATCTGGAAATATGAGAGCCACTTGTCTACTCACCTCTGTGTCCTGGTTCTCGCTATTCCAGCGAGGATTGAGATGGCTGACGCGGGAACTCAGGGTGGTAGAAACGGCATAGCGAGGTTCGCTGTCATGCTGTGAGATGCCATTGTCAACCGCATCCACTTCCTCCACAAAGTTCTCGTAAAGCTGTTGCAGACAAAATGAATGTGGCCAAGGGTCATTCGGGAACGTTCAGCTTTACATACCTCCGGCCAGCAGGTGTCCCTCTACCAGAAGCTCTCACCTTATCATACAGCACCTCCAGCTGCCTGTCATCGCTCTTTAATTGAGTGAGCTGCCTCAGCAGACGGCGACCAAAGTGTAGGTACACCAGACCAGCAGAGCTTAGCTTAGTCACCCAGGGCTTCTCTGGACACAGGCTGTTGAAGGTCTCCTTGAATGTCCTACATTAAGATGTTTAGCACACCAACAGATTACAATTTTATTTAGGAACCTTACGATCTTCTAATCAAAGCCATTTATAATAAATCACACCCAAAGGTATTACAAGGCACCATACACGTCTATTTATTTATTTAATTATTACCCCCCCCCCCCCAACATCACCTATTACAAAAATCCTATAAGACCCCCATCAGTTCTGAAACCTGATGTGCTGAGGGCTCAAAATTGAAAAATTTTATCTACTCAATAACAGACCCCAAGCATCTGTAGGGTTATTTTAAGAAGTGTTACCTTCAAAAGATTTTGTAGTATGTAGGGTTTTTTTAATCACATCATAAATAATTTAGTGAGCTGCATTTAATTTCCATTGCAATTTTTGAAGCACATTTTGGACAGGATTTCCATATTCAAAATAGCCAAAGGAAGCATAAAATAAAAAAAAGAATTCATAATTCACTGATTCAAAACCAATATCTTGACCAAATCAAATTTTAAAAATTGCTTTTATTCTTAAATTTAGGTGCAGCCGGGCGCACGCGCAGATGACCGGTGAGTGGTCTGGAGGCTGCGCGTGACCGTGATCTGGAGGCTGCGCGTGACCGTTTCCAGTCTGCTTAACCTACGTTACTGATGCATATTGCTTCTGACAGCGAAGGGATATGATTAATGGCTGCCACGCTGCGTGCTGGAGGATGGCGCAGTCATTAGCGGACTAATTGACAGAGCTAAATCATCCCTGCACCATCAATTAAACCAGAAAAAAACATAAAAAATGGAGGTGATGCAGCATACTGCAAGGTCACGGGAGTAAGTTGCTGTCGGTCAGAGAGGTAAAACAGAAAAACATACAAAACGTCCCCCCTCTACAGTACATATCCACTCAGATACTCGTACGCAAGTGATGGTCTCATTAAAAGATGGACATTAACAGCGGCACACCACCTGAGCACGCCGGGAGGGGGGTCTATGGGGTACCATAATTATCTCCACGCCCCACTGTGAAACGCGCAGCAGCATCATCCAAGATTATTTAAAGAGTAATAATTTCACAGGTAGAAAATCTGACTGCTTAGATCACCTACAAGCAAAATGTCCTTTGATCCCTTTATTACGTTCTGATCCAGGCAGGGTGAAAGTATCAGTATATTTTTACACATACACTCACGACGGTAAATAATAAACACATTCAACAATAACTAAATACAGCTCGTTCCTTCAGCTGTTACGGTTGACAAATAGAGCCGGAAAGTAACTGGAAACAGTCGCACAGCTTGATGGTGTATTACGACAGTTTGAGACCATCTTACGGCAGCAACGCACCTCTGGTGATGGTCATAGCGGTGTTTCTTTGGATCAAATTCACCGCCAACATCCACAACAACATCACACTGCGCCAGCAGCTCGGGGTCTCGGGTGCGAAGGATTTCTGCGTCCTGTTAGTGTTAAATCGACAGGTCAGCCAGGCAATCGCCAATGGCTACGGCCAGAATCCACACAGCTACAACTAAACCAAAACAATATTTATTAGTGACGAATTTCAGCTGCTAATTCTAAAACCTAATAACAATTGTTTGTCAACGAAACTTCTTTAGTGACGAAAACAGGTCCTGTAAACGAATGAAAAGCTAACTGACGAGAACTAGCCAGGTATAAAAGCACATTATGCAAGTTTCGTCCATTTTCCTTCCGAGGGTGCCTGGCACTGTTCCGTTTCCCCAAAAAATATGCTTTACGTTTTGGTTTCGTTTATACATCGGGGAGCAACAGTTAATTAGCTTGCGAAATAAAAAAAAGCACATGCACAGACAGCATTTGCCATTTCCTTCCAACCTTGTACTCGGGGAGCTGCCGAAGAAAGTAGCATGCCAAAACCTCGTCACAATGAAAGGTACCATTGTGCGTCCCAATTTTATGAAGCGGCATATTCTCTTTATGGTGGCGCTTTGCTTCTGGCGATTCCATACAATTCTTGTTCAGGGCTAGTAACAGCCTTGCAAAAGTCACCGGACGGAAGTGTATCACAGGAACGCTAACACAAGTGGCACGATTAGAACTTGACAAATGAGTTGTTGTAAAAATACGACTGACAGCGGAATGGGTGCACCGCAAATACGAGTATGGAATCATGGGCTTCCTGCGCGGCAAAATCGACCCATGTGCATGGGAAGGAACGGCACTGTGGAAGGACCGGCGGATGTGACGCAGATGATGTTCCTGCAGATGGCGAGAATGCAGAGAATGCATGCGTTGCTGTTTGGTGAAACGCGTGACTCCTGGTTGCATAGTCAGAAATGGTTAAGTAGGAAATATATGTTGGTAACAAAGCTTCTAGTAAGTGACGCTACTTTGGATCTGTTCCAGATCACCAGACCGTGGATCATTTGGTACCAGGCCGCACTAAAAAATAAATAAATAAAACGTTGTATTATTTTAATACATATATATTAATTAATAAAAATTAAATTCTCATTTTACTGGCTGTCAAAATGCGCAGAGCGTTTTATTTTAGAAAAATGACCAGATCATCTCCCCACCATTTTCGAAAACTGAAAAAAAAATCGAAAAAAAACAGATGTGTTATTTTTACTAATTATTTATTTCAATTCAGTATTGAGACGAACGCTTTCTTATTAATCTCTTGATAATATTAGTTAAATTTTATATTCATACAAGAAAATACTCCAGAAAGATGTTTTCAATTATATCTTTTATACATTCTAATTTCTGTTCGTATTCTTCTATGCTAACAAATATGCAGCTTCGGCACAATTTTTGTCAATTTATACTACATTGAGTACCCATGTTACTTTTATTTATATGTAGCTATATGACTGTGATATGTCATACATGTATGTTACATGGATGAATTCACTGTATAGTTTATTCTTGTTATGCATGCGGTTTATGGTCCGTGGAAAATTGTGTTGCAGGTTGGAGACTGCTGCTGTAAATCAGTGGCTTCCACACCCCAGCATAGTGCACCAATCAGTCATCTTTTTTAATATTTCACCTCCATCACACCTTATTCATCTAATTTAGGGCTTAGAGCACAGGTGCCAAACTCCAGTCCTGGAGGGCCGGTGCCCTGTGTAGTTTAGTTCTTTCCCAGTTCCACCACAAATGATTGCGCTGAAGAGCTGTGTGGTAATTAGCACAAGTAGCTGCAAGGAGTTGAATCAGGTGTGTTAAATGAGGGTAAAACCAAAAATGTGCAGGGCTCCGGCCCTCCAGGACTGGAGTTTGACACCCCTGGCTTAGAGGTTTTAATGGAGAGGTTTCAGAACCACTGTCCTAGTGTATGACCTTGTTTATTGAATATTATATAAAAGCATTTAAAAAACATTGCAACCAGGATTCAAATTATCCATGTGGCATCTATAATAAGCCTTGAGAATCCTGAGGCTAATGAGGAAATGTACAAGACGGGGGAAATATTTGGTGTTGCACAATGTGAAATAACTGCATTATAAATAAAAAGCTTGAAAGAATTTAACTGCTAGTAGCCCTTTTTAAATGCAATAAAAAGAGACTGGCTGGTGCATATTTTTTTACAGAAAGCGTAATCCAGGAAGCAAATGCAGGGAACATCCTAGACTGATCAGAAGGTTGCCAGTTTGAACCCCAGCCTGCCCAGAATGTCTGTTGGGCCCCTGACCTGTGCTGTGATCCCAAGCTTGCTCTCAGTATGTGTTTGTGTGCCTCATACAGACCCAGTTGGGGTAGCCCAACATAATCTTTCCAATGTACTTATACTTGTGCAAATAATTTACAAGGCACAAAATTGAACCTTAAGGGCATAATCAAGACACCAGTTCACCTTAACTGCATGTTTTTGGTCTTGGGTACATATATATTAATCAATCCCACTACCATGGAGGTATGAGCTCACAGGAATACTTGCTGCCATAATGTGGTAAAATGAAAAATCGTAATTTTATCCAAGGCTGTAGACTATCAGCTTCTACAGGATTTCCTGTTTCCAATTGGGAAATGTAATTTCTTAAGGGGTTCTTCCCAAGGGCCCTGGTTAGTGGGACATGCTGAGAACAGCTCCCTTGGGTGCCAACCAGGTGCCATTTATAGGAGATCCCCAAACCCCCAGTAGCGGTGGAAGCGGGGATGCCGAGGCTGCCAAAGCGCCCCCCCGACCCGTTTCATCAAAGAGAAACATAGCAATATGCCAATTATCTCACAGTGACTTAGAGGCAACTTTGTGACTATTTTTCCAAAGAAACTGTTGATAGCTAGCGATGATACAAAAGAACTTCAGTAATGTCTAGTGGGTCATTCCAACTTTCAGCAACCTGAGCTCAAAACATTTCCTGCGCCTCAGCAGAACACCTCAGCTGACTCGTCTCAATCCATATCAACATCCTCATCATCATCAGGATCAAGTTAGCACCATCTTTATTTGTTCCTTTTTATTACTACAAGCATGAATAGCTCACAATGACTTGACACATGACAAATCAACGGCAGAACTCAATTAATGACTTGATGAAGCCTAATTAATAAAGATTGCATCAGGAAGAAAATCTGACAAATTCATATCCATTAGATGTAATTTTTTGGAAGTGATACTTTCTAAGCATCTTCTTTCTAAGACATATTTGTAACTAGATACACATAGCTCCCTATATTTCATACATCTTTAGCCTGATATAAATAACACTGAAATGAACATCAGCCTCATCGTCAGCAGGTTGCAAAATGTGTTAATTAGTGTCCCACTGACTGGTGGAACACCAGGTCTGATGACTATACCAAAACAATTAAGAGACAGCAGCAAGTGGAAAGCTGGATGCCCTGGGCCCTTGAGGATTGAAGTAGCAGTAGCTTAACATGACGACGGGGACACCTGGTCTATGGAGGTCTTCAGAACGTGCCTGTTTTTCCATGTATGCTGGATTTTAATTGCATGAATGGAGCTATTAATAGGAGGTTATTAGAGTTCACTCGGTGCTCCAGCTGTAAATTTTTTGGGAACATTTATCCATCCTCTGACTGTTCAGTCTAACCAGGGCTCACACTGTTGACAAATTAAAGATTGCTTCAGCCTTTTGCATGTCTTTCGGTTTCAAACAGAAAGTGCCTGGAGGAAATCCATGGACAAAATGCCCCCAGTCCTGGAGATGTGAGAGGACAGTGCCACCGTGCCACCTGAGTTGGGAAAAGAACACATAGAGGAATCCCCTCCCCTGGTTTACAGCAAATAAAAAGCCTTTCAGCTTATGCAACTTCATTTTGAAGAACAATAACTTAATTATTTGAGATATGTGCATGAATTTCAAAAAACGTGAGAAAAACACTAATGTGTTTCTAAAGATGCTAACCTTTAAGGCATGGATATTCAGCTCTCACCCATTTTATAGTAGACCTCATTGATAATAATATACAGTGGAAACTGCTTATAGAGATCACAGATATAGTAATCAACCGGTAATATTGATCAAAAAGCTTGCAGACAGAGGTTAGGAGTGAATATTGATATAGCACATGCCAATTCTGCCACTGACTTTCAAGCTTTTGCTGCAAGTTGTAGGGCGTGTTTGCAGGGCTGGATGTAGGCTACTGACGCAAATGCAGATTAAGGGCCTTGCTCAAGGGCCCAATGGAGCAGAATCAATCCTGACATTCACAGAATTTGAACCGGAGACCTTCCAATTGCTGGCATAGGTCCATAGCCTACACTCCAGCCACCAGTCATTCCTGCACCAATACTTTTTTAAAAATTCACTTATAGTAATCAAGTAGTCCGCTTACAGTGTTCATTTGGGTTTTTTTTTTTAAATTCATGATAACATATGGGAAATAAAAATAAAAGTACAATAACTCTTTGTTTTACTTGACTTTGATAAGCTTACTTTGCCTTGCGGTAACCCGGCCGCTTTTGGCTGCTTGAAATAGATTTACTGTATTTTGAAAGAGTCAATAAAAGTCTGAAAATAGTGACATTGGCAGCTTTATATTAATGTCATAAATATACGGATGTTAATTATATGGTAATCTGCCTAAGACAAAAAGAAAAAAGTTGGTTATAATGATCATCCATTATAGTGATCAATTTTCCAGTTTCCACAGTACCTTTAACTAAATACCCTGTAGGCTTTGAAAACCACTGTAAATTCCAGCACTATTTGAATAACTGACTGGTTACCACAGGGTCCCTTGACAGAAATTGAGGTTACATAGTAACGCCACCCACCGTGGACATTGAACGGTCATTTGTCTCATCTTTTGGCAGACATGAGCGTGCCTTAGTGTTGTGATGAACATAGGTTAATGCTGCATACATACACAGACACAAAACACATCCTTTATGAAATTAACCCTTTTTTGGCTAATTGGTGTTGGAGCAACATTTGTCGGAACAAAAGCCAGGGTATGCAACCCTTAGGAAAGAGGATCCAATGGCAGCGACGTGCAGCTTCCATGGGCGTATGTCACATGCTCTTGGCTTCATCATGAATGTATGTCATGTGACCTCAGCTTCTTGGATCCTCCCTGCTGGCTGAGCACGTTGACTGTCAGCACGCATATCCCCCACCAGCAGTGGGAAAAAATGTATTTTTAGTCTCATTCTTTCATCACTGCCCTCCCTCTCACTTTTCTATTCCCCCCCCCCCCCTCCCCCAAGCATCTATTTACACCTAAGACCCCAGGAAGGCAACCAGGGAAGGATGTTGCAAATTTAGATCTCTGTTTCTCACTTTGGGAAAGGGGTCGCGAAAAGAATTTTGCAGAGAAGTTAAAATCTTATTACGGCTCCATCACTTCCCCACCGAGACCTGTTCCCCTGTATGTCAGGCTATGTGATATGCCAAACAGGAGCCAGGTGGTTATGCACCATCAACAAGCTTGTGTATTCAGGAGCCTCTTATTAAAGAAAAGAAGTGGCCTTTAACGATCCTGCTATGGATTCTTCTGTGATTTTCCAGCACTGAATATTTGATGATATATTTGATGTTCACATATTTATACAGGACAGGAAGATTGTGACTGAATGAATGATAGGGAGACGATGAAGAGGCATAATGAGGCTAAAGGCATAATGAGGATTTTGCCCCTTTTTATGCATCATGTGTATCTACTACATATTTCACTGTATGTGTGTCTCTTACAGAAAGGTCTTAGATTTGGATGCCGGAATGGAATTGAAGGCATATACCCCAGATGGATAAACAACTGATAAACTGCTAATTTAAATGAGATTTGTCTTAATCTCTAACGATCAATTACTTAAATCTCACAGGCGTGAAGGTCTAGGGCTTTACTCCATCCCAACCCAAAATCTTCTGCTGCCACCCAGTGGTCCTATGACGTAAGTGTAACGACGGCAGGAAAGAAAGATTAACGTGCGAGATGGTGGTTGTGTTGCCCGAGTACCCTGTGTAATACTTCTTATGCGGTGAAGTCTTTGAATGCTCAACCAAAAAGCTTTAATAAACACCTACTGAAAATTCAAATAGCTCATCCAAACTAAAGGATTACTCTACACATCTAACTACGTAATAGTAGGTTAAGTAATTTAAGGGTCAAGAATTAATTTTTAAGAGTTACGATTAATTTCTTAACTCTTGCTTATAGTTCCCTATATATTGACCGTATTTTACATATAAGATTCAATGCATTGCTTAATGACATAAAAGGAAAAAACTAACACAGTAATGTTCAATTCCATTACGCTACATGCTGCAGCTGAAATTTGCAGTAAAACTACTGTCTTATTTTTAGGCAGAAACAGTTGCATTCATGTGTTGTTCAAAATTTACCATGGCCGAGACTGACTTATTCTTCCATAAGAAAACATTCTCAATACTGCAAAATGCATTTCCTCAGCATTGACAAGATGAAACAAATCTATCTCCCAAAAAGTACAGCACAGGACACAAGGCTGGACAGGATGCCAGTGTGGTGCACAAATACTATGAGAAAAGTATAAATGCCATTTTACCCAACTGCATGTAGGTCTATAGCCAAAATAAATTTCAGGGGGTACCCAGCAACCCTACTGGGGGTTCTTTTGAGGGGGTTCAGATATATATTTGCTGCCTGGCCACGTGCCTGATCAGTAGCAAATTAATTTCAGGCACGTTCAAGCCCGTTGTTTTACTTCATGGACAACTGCATGCCTTGAAACTCACAAAACACAGGGAGAACATTCAAAGTTTGCATAAGCATTAGGGAGGTGGAATGTCTAGACTCAGAGGCATCAGTACTAGCCATCCGAAGGCAATCTGAAAGTAAGTAACAGCAGTAATAATGTTGAGTAAAGGTTCTCCCAATTTTCAGTACAATTAAATTGTTACATGCCAGAATTATCTGACATCCATGACCTCACAGACTACAGCTCATATTTTTTCAGCATCTGTTCTCTGATAACAAGGGCAATGTCCTCGGAATCCCACATATGCATTCATAAAACACTCTTAAAAAGGTAGTAATCGCAATTAAAAGTCATTCTTAATAATTAAAATTCCTATCTAGTTTCACCCACCGTTTAGATCAAAAACGGCCACAAAGTAGAAGCTGGGACACATTAAGAACAAATCTTCTAAAAGCTGTTTTAGTTTTCTCAAAGCAGATGCCCTCTTGACTGTTCAAACATGCTATTTTAGAACACTGGGGGTGTGCTTTCTGGGACTACCTCCTTTGCTGGTTATGATAGGATCCAAATTCTAATTTAGTTCTGATGGCTACAACATTTTTGCTTTGGTTAAGATTAATGGAAAGAAAACTGGTAGTTGGACATGTATGGTGTCAGATGTTATTTGTTTGGGTCAAAGATAAAAGAGTCATTCCATGTAAAACTTCAAGAGTGTCTTTAATTAATTATTGGACATTTCGTTAGAATTGAATATGATGTAAGCTCTTTTTCAACAATGTTTGGAAAATGTTGAAACAAGCTATATTCATTTAAATCTTTTTTTTTTTTTCAATACAATGTATGGCTCGGTAGATTATGTGATCAGAAGATCACTGATTTGAAATCGAATTGAGCCCTTGAGCAAGGCCCTCAGCCCCCTGAAAAAAAGCCACAGGGGTGTCGGATAAATGGGTGACCCTCTGCTCTGACCCCAAGCTTCACTCTCACCTGTATATGTCCACTGCAAGATAAAAAGCGCAACAACTACGGCATTCCAGTATACTTGTTCTTGTGGAAATCATTTCTAGATAAACAAAAACTCACAGTAATCACACCTTAGTTATGCATTTTTAAGACTGTGCACCCATTTTCTATTTTTAAATATTTCATATTATTTAGATCACAATCAGAGTCATTATTTTATCTGCAAGTACTTTTACATACACAGAACCTATTTTGGGATGTTGTACCAAACAATCAATGAAATATTATTACATACGTGAATAAAGTAATTAATGTGTGGTGTTGCAGCCGGTTAGTTAGAGGGGCTGTATTGATGATATGGTATAATTGCATGTGTTGATCGAGTATAAACTACACCAGCAGTCTCCAACCTTTTTCGCACTACAGACCGGTTTGATGTAAGACAATTTTCCATAGATCTGCCATCGCACACGCATAATAAAGCATACACTATACAATGAATGAGGTCACTGTTACGTAAATATCACTTTTACCCCAAGTCACGTACTGCTTTAACAATTATTCATAACGTTATGTTTTCGTTAGGTATAGCCATCATCTTGATGGTGTCACGTTATTTTCATGATAACCCGAAGTGATAGTTTGTGTTCACTAACATACTTAACAATAAAATACAATAAAATTGCCACCTATTTAAGTTATCCCGCGATGCCTGTTTTCAATGTTTCGTCTGTTTGTACACCCAAATGCGCTCTGTTATCAGTGTCGCGAGGGCTGACCGCGCCAATATGGCGGCCACGCAGACGCACGGCCGGCCATGTATGTCTACCTTTTATATCTGTGATCAATACTGTGGGAGAGGCACAGATGTGGTGGGGAGATGAGCTTTACATATTTCAAAATAAAACACCCTGCACACTCTTACAGTCAATAAAAAATAAAATTAAAAGTTATTTATTCTTTTTGTGCGGCCGGATATCGGTCCACGGCCCTGTGGCTGAGGATCACTGAACTACACTACCATGTAATTAGACTTTTGAGAATATTTTAGATTTAGGTGTGGTTTAACTACTTTAACCAAACTTTTCGCAGCCACTTCCCTTTTCTGTTTTATTTTATCACAGAGCATTCTATATTATACCAGTGAATGGGATTTTCCTACTTAGGCCTAAATCATTTTCACAAGAAGCATACTATTTAATCGGTCAGGGATGCGACTGCGAGTTCGGTTCTGATAAAGCATAGAGCACTGATGTGGTAACTGGTTAATTCCAGAAATACGGCAGAGGTACACTAATTCAGTATACAGCTTGTGACTAATTGCTTTGGCAAATGCCATCATGTTTCCCTTTTATTTAGGCCTAGTGTGACGGGCCTCTGCTTCTCACGGTTTGAGGTGGTGAATAAGAGATAGGCAGCGTGGGAATTCCTCATCGACTTTAACGTGCAAGAAAACCAGTGGAACAGAAAAATGGAGATTACAATAGCATGACAACGGTCATTTTTGAAAGAATTCACTTTACCTAAATAGGTTTTTTGTACTTTTTTTTTTTTTTTTTACTTTTTTAACTCCGCTACACCAGTCTATAAGCAAATCACTTCCATTTGGTACTCTGTGAAAAAAAATACTGAATTTTAATAGCCGAGATGATTACGCAAAAAAATACAGACATAATTAATTAAAACGAACAAACACTGCAAAACAGTAAGATAACTTCTTCTTGGGCAATGTACCATAGTAGGCCTATATAATTAGCCCATCCCTGAATTGGCTCGGCTCTCCACTGCACGGGCTATTTACTTGGGACGCAGGTGCGAGGTGGGATCTGGTTGACGGGAAACAAAGGTGATAAATTGCTATGGATAAGAAGAAAGGGGTGACTGTAAAACCGTATCTGTATCAGATTACAGACCATGTGTGAAAACTCAATTAAAATGCGGGGAAAATTCACAGATGTTAATTAAGCAGCGAGCAGCGTATGTCTCTCTTTAATACAGCACTACGCATTGATGCAGATCCCTCCCTCCAAACGCTTCCTCTCGTTCACTGCTCATAGTTTTGCATCAACATAATTAGCCAGATGGGTCTCTTATTGACTGAGGGAAGCTGGACCGAAACGTTCAGCGCTCACACGGAGCCCAAGTAAGCAAAACCGGGGGCAAAGACTGCCCGTCTGATATACGCTCCTTTGTCACTTCCTTGGATCGTACCTTCTTAGCCGATAACGATCAGCTGCAAAAAGGTAAGCTGATGCGATAGAAAAATTTGGTCTGGTAAACGACCGGAGAGAGTGCCATGGTAATATATGTGATATGTTTTTTTACGGGCAGAATTCGTTTTAACGCAACGGTTACTATTATAGTTAATTTAAGGTTAATCACCTTGAGTGCCCTACGATCATTGGGGCGATTGAGATGGCTTAATTAAAACATAAATATATATTATCCATTCAGACTGCCGAGAGCAGTACAATATGCAATGGCAGCTCTCTGACGTAATATATTACATAAAAACTAGATTCTATATAACACCTACTAGTAGACCGGCGTGTGCGTTTGGTTCACCTTTTTTACATTCCTTTCACTTTGACGCTTTTTATAAGCATTATTTATTATGTATTTTTTGTGTTACCATTGAGAGATGGAGAGGGAAGTTTTATTTTATCATTATAGTAAGATATGCTGTTCTAAAGCGGAGAGGCGTTTTATGTTGTAATAGATACTCCCGTTTCAACTGTTTGGTTACAATGAACGGCTTCATCTACAGTAGGAATGAGGGAAAAAAACATGAACATTTTGCTTCGTTGAAATCTCCACAATTTGACGATATGTTAACGGTATGCATTTTATATGAACGAATGAATAGCATAAATAAATAAGTCATAACGCGACAAACAGATGGCAGCATTTCACAGGCGAATTTCACTGTTGCACAAAATATAATGTCTTGGTGTTTCATTTTTGTTAGGCGAATACCAGCCCACGTTAAGTCTTGCTTGCAATTATGTTAGTAAAATTGGGCAATGCATAAAATACGTCCATTTAAAATTTACTTTGTGTATTTTTAGAATGTATATTGTTAATCGACAAAATGTAGATTATTTGCATGTTACGGTAAATGAAGAACTTCAGTGTTCATGTGTAGTCTGATATTTCCAAGCAGCGTCTGACCGACAGGCATTCCCAGAATCTAGGGGGCGCTATAACTTTACTTAACATTATTACTGTAACAAACTTAATCTAATCAATAGTTCTGGATGGGGGAGCTGCATTCTCTCAAGCGGTGTTATGTTTCGCAGAAAATTGGTTTTTGAAGAGCCTGCTACACTGCGATCGAAAGCTTCAAATGACATGTTATTCAAGAGTGTTATTGTTCTGTCGTTTTATTACATGTGTAGTATTGATGGGCTAAAGGATTAATTTGTAATACTGAAGTTCCAGTAATATTGAACTATGTAGATTGTAGGAACCTTCGTGTGGTGATTTTTTTTTTTTTTTACTGTAAAACATGCAGTAATGCATGATTCATGGTTCTGTTTATCCTTTAGTCTAAGGGGTTTTCAGTTCTCAACTTCACATTGTACTTTTAAAGATGTAAAAATACTTATTTGAAACCTAACCATGCAGAAATCTTGCGCTCTACCAGTGGCAATTGCTTTGACTGAATCGCCCTGCTTGTGTGCCCCCCAAGAAAAGATCGATATTACTCCTTCAGTCATTTTGGATAAATGCCAAGCAGGCTGATCAGTGTAGGCCACGTCCATCTGTAAACTGATCCACCCAAGGCCAATGCGAGCCATTAAAGTTCTCCTCTGGGAAAAGGAGGACAAAGACCAACTAGTCTTCTTGAAGATTCCAAATAGGAGTGCAGTACAGTTGTGCAAAGGGAAGTTCAGGAGGATGGTGGAGTTTTGACAGAAAGAGGCAGGGTGAGATCTAAACTCTAGTGTCAGCAATAAGTTTGTCTGTACAATTCTGTGCAAAAGTCTTCTGCAGCCTTGGAGGAAATGTTTAAAGCCATTTATCTGGGTGTATTTCCATGTATTTATGTAATTAATTAACTTAATTAGCTAAATAGTTCAATGAGGTATTGATTAGCCATATAAGGTCTGCTAGTTGATTAAAAAAAACACAATGGTGCTTTGGATAGTTGTTGCAAATTCTAGGATGATTTTAGGAGAGCTTTTAAATTTGGTTAGGTTAACACACTTAATATACTAATAGATAAAATATATATTAGTTTTACACCAACATGAAAATCATGTAAAGCTAATTTCCATTGCCGAAGACATTTTCACTGTGCTGTATGTGAACTGGCATTTCTGAATGTGCCCTCTGGATTACATCCCACACAGTATGCTCTCCTGTAACCCAGATGGATGGACTTTCTACAGCAAAATTTGTACTCAGGTCTGTAGGTTTGGTCGTGACCCTCAATTTCACTCATAGGTCCATCATTTTAGCTACTGTGCTACATGCTGTGGGCAAAGAGATGTATAAAAAAGTTTCTGCTGGTAAACATACACTTGTACGTAATTGTGCTTGGCCCCACGGCTGCTGTAACATTAATCAACTTGTTAACTTCCTTAAGATGTTTTCATAGGATTGCAAGGAAGTTTCCTTGAACGTCTGCAGGGCCACAATCCCAAACATAACGATCGAGGCGTGTTTGTACTGAAGCAAAGGACTAGACTGGCCACGGGGCAACTCCAAGCCTAATCTCGGTAATCTGTTTAAAACAAAACATTGAATGTGTAGTCAGATTATAAAATGGTGGATGCTGATTGGCTGAGGATTATGTCATAGGGTAAGAAGAGCTACCTAGGTTTAACGGTCATATGGCATGGTTAAAATAAAAAAAAAACAAGCACAGATTATCAATTTGAAAACCTCTTTTGTTTTGATCCAAATCACATAGTTAAATATATCATTTGTATGCAGAATTAGCTGTAAAATAGCTGTATTTCCATAAAATATGCCACTGGGACTATCGTAATGCAGCAATGTATTCTCAAATCATGTTTCAGTAAATAAGTTATGATTGCATTCATAAATGCACTACAAACAAGCATTAAAAATCAGAGGTTGAAGTTTGGACAGGACAGAGGATGACTTAAATAAAGGAAAATGTATTTGCATTCTGGGCTGGGAACTGCTGTGACTTTTTCTGGCAGGTAGGAGTCTATTCTCAAGTTTCAGTGACAAATTGATGATTACAAAGAAACACCTGTTTTAGAAAGTGTAGAGCCACATCCTCTGATTAGATCATAATGGTGTGGGAGGGGCTAACGAGGAGGAATGCATCTGAAACAAATAGTATAGGAAGATATAGTTATAAATGCACCTAAACGGGGTAGAACTGCAGATTGCAAGACATAGCTTCTGGAGTTAAAGTGAAGCTTAGTTTCATTCAATTTGCTACGATTGGTTACAGAACTTGTACACATGTTGGAGCAGTAATGAATCAGAAGTAAAAAGTCAGTAATATTCATCTTGTAAATGAAATACTGTAACTGTATGTTACTGTTTACCAGTACTGTTACAGTTAATAAGGGAAGGCATCTATTATGCAAGTATTTCTAGATAAAATGTATTGTAGTCTGTGGCCAAATTGGAGTTAATATATTCTTATGGTCCATTTGGATAATAATAGGGTTTTCCCCTGAAAACTATACAATGTTTGGGCACACTTGCTTATCTCATCCCTTTATGGCTCCTTCAGTACTTTCTCAGAAAAGGAGAGTCCATGTTTATAACATGTGGCATGGTGATAATGGTCTGATTTATTGGGAAAATGCATTCGAGTACTGTGCATGTGCTCAGGCCCTGACTGCCTCGGGTAGGCTGCCCCCCAATTAAGCAATAAATGGATACTCAGTAAAAAATAAATGAACGATTGTTCAATAATAGAAATATCAAGGGAAACTGAACTTCAGACCAGTAATTTTAGTCAGAATTATTGGCCCAAGTAAATTCAGTTTCCAGTGGCTCTCATACATACAGCAGATACATACACAGTTAAGGAATGATAAACATGATCCGGTTGGTATAGCGTATTATGGGGTGGGGGAGGGGGGAGGCAGCTGTGCTGGGCAGCCGGTTCAGCTGTTCATACAGGTGATGCCTTGTGGGAAGGAGCTGGTCTTGTGCCTGTCTGCTTTGGTGCAAAGGGATCGCTAGCACCTACAGAAGGGGAGAAGTTCAAAGAGGCCGAGTCCTGGCTATGATGGGCCTGTAGGGACTCTCCCAGCCTGTGTCCTGTCTTGACGAGTCTCGGTCCTGCAGGTTGGGCAAGTTAACATCCATGACCTTTTCTGCAGATCTGACTATTTGTTGTAGCTTGTTCTTATGTTTTTTTTTTTTTTTTTGAGCCATTCCATCCATCCAGCTATCCACTTTCTGAAACTGCTTGTGCAGTTCAGGGTCGAGGCGGGTCCGGAACCTTTCCCGGAGGATACGGCCACAAGGCAGGGAACACCCCATGCAGGGCACACTTACAGGTACATGCACATGCAGGGCACACTTACAGGTGAATGCACATGCACACCTATAGGCACACTTACAGATACATGGATATGCAGGGTACACTTACAGGTACATGGACATGCAGGGCACACTTACAGGAACATGCATACCTAAGTTCAGTATCTCCATTTCGCCTTAGTACGTTTTTGGAGTGTGGGGGGAAACCCTACAATAACACGGGGAGAACGTGCAAACTCCACAAAGCCTGGTCCCAGAGATGTGAGGCAACAGTGCTAAATACTGCACCCCTGTGCCACCCCTTCAAGCAGATCCATTACTTGCAAATTTTATATTGGCACATATGAGGTGCTGCTGTATTTAAAATTCAGTTCAGTTAGTGGTACTTGAATAATAATGTTGAATTCAATCCCGAAAACAAACACATTGCTCCTAAATTGGTCAACTGAAACAAGTAATTGGCTCAAAATATAGTGCATTAATATAAGAAGTTAACATTTTCCACCAGAACTGTGCTTTGCCTTAATAATGTTCCCCGGCTTCAGAATGGAATTGACAGGGTTCCCAGTGGTCATCTTATCAGTTCCCACCAGGTGGTGATCGGCTCTCTTCCACCCACCATGGCTCTTAATCCCTTATGGCAGCTCATGGATCAAATACACATTTTTAACCAAAGTACTACCAGTTGCTGCTGGGAAGGCAGCAGCCCTTTTGATTCTTAAAGTTGGTCGCAGTTGATAGAGCTGACCTGTTTTTAAGGCCGATGCTTTAACCCAATTAAAAACTCAGCATTTACACACACTGACCCACCGAGCATATTTATCAGCATATTAATAAGTGCTGTGCGGTTGGTAAGTTGATGTGTTTGGGATATACTGGTGGCTTTCCATCCAGAGGATATTCCTGCGATAGGGACAGTCGTCAGCAACGAATCTGCGACAGTAAGCAGAACAGGAGGGCTCGCGGTGTTAACGTGGTGTTAAGATTTCCTGCTCCGATTTTTCAGTTTGGTGCCAGAAGACACACAATGTTTATGGCTGTGTTTTGTTAGCGCTCAGTTTGCGAAATATGACAGGAAAAGCAGAAAGGGAAATGCACGGAGAGGAAAAAACGGTAAATATGAGCTTTTTTTCTGGTGGGGCTAACAGTTATGGGGTAATATTGAGGAAGGGGCATAATCTTATTAGCATGTTACAGCAAATGGCATATAGTGGAGGTAAGGTGTAGGTGGGAAAAAATCTTGCTGTGAGCATTGAGCAAATGTTTATTTCCAGCAGTTGCTATAAAGCTGCATGCAGACCGAATGTCAGCGAGCGTGTGTTAGCCGTGGGAAGCGGGGCTCATGGCGGATAAAGCAAATGCTTTCCAAACAGCTCTGCTACCATTCTGTCACAGGCCTGGCATGACTCATTCTTACTTTGGCTGCCGTGAGGTGAGTCGGGTGCAATACCATTGGCCGGTCCTGTGCACCATACCTCCTTCGCATTTCCCTCTTAATTGGTCAGGCTAGATCAGCCCCTCTGCCATTGGCCAGTAGGGACGCAGCAAGACAGGCGATGCTGGAGGTGAGATCCTGCACACTCGTACAGTCATGCTTATTCCCCAAGGGGGTGGAGGACTTTACATCAGCCGGTGCTGGAGAATGGCAGACCTTATAAGGAAATTCTGAATATTATATAGCATAGACTGAATAGCCAACAGTTTAAATTAACAGTTAAACCTGTCCTATACATCTTATTTGATATTTTAATGAATTCAATTAATTCTATGTACAGGTTTAACATATTTTTGACTAGTTTTATAAAATGGACTTTCGGAGTATTGAACAGAATATAGTCATTGAGAATGGACTCATTGTCAGTGACTGTTAGGAGCGAGTGTAAAATTGGATGGAATGTTTGTTGTGAAATTTCAGAAGGGAATTCTCTCCAAGGAGAGGTTTCCTGGTGGAGTTCCATGTGAAAGAACATGGATGCGATAACTTATTACGCAGCCTCCTAAAACACTTAAGATCTCAGTCCAGCTATTTCGTAGCTGCATGGAGTAATAGCTTCATCAGAACTCTCCACCTCCACAGATCCTGTGTCAGTTGAAGCAGCAGTATCATAAATGGGACACCAGCTTGGTCTCAATCAGCATCCTGAAGGCTAGGCAAGGTGATTTAAATGAAGCCAGTTAAAATCTTCATAGCACATCAAGCAATGTATCAAAACTAATGAGGCCAGGAGATTGGCTCCCATTTAAGCATGGACCTTTAGTCTTCATTAAATGCTGCGGCTTCTGTTAAAGCTATTGTTCAGAAGGGGAAGGAATGTCAGGCTAACAATAAAGATTTAAACCATCTTAATGAGCCCACTGCATTCTAGTCACTGCACATTAGCATAAAATCTACCCCTAACTGCAATTTACAAGCTGGACTTGAAAGTGAACTACCATCCTTGTCTGAGTCATTGTTAGTTTCTTCCGCGAAAGATATAACTTGGCTTATATTTAGGACTATAAAATCCCAGCAACTCAAAACATCAGAAAAAACATCATTAACTATTGTACAATACAATAAAACAATAAAAAGTACAATAAAAAAATGTGAACAAATAGATTTTGTGTCATTAAAACAAATACAAAGCAATAACCGAAACACCTTCCCCATCGAGTACATGGAGATATTTTTAACTTTATTAGAGTTAGATTAAAAAAAGAAAATTAATAGTGTATTAAAGGAATTGTAAACATGAAATAAACATAAGGAAGTCTTGTATGCAGAGATTACAGTAGATTGTGAAAATCCTGTTCTAGCTTCTGGAACTTCACAGAGTTGTATACATTTCCGTTGTTCAGTTGACACATTTATCTAAAGCAGGTAACACCTTTTGGCAGCATGGTGGCTCAGTGGGTGGCAGACCTGCCATCTCCCGTGCTCTGAGTGGAGTTTGCACGTTTCCTCCTCTTGTGCAGTCAGGCCAATCGCCGTTTCTGACATTGCCCATAGTGGGTGGTGTGCAATGGACTGGCATCCTGTCCAGGGTATTTCCTACCTTGTGCCCAGTGCTGCCTAGAATAGACTGGAAGATACATGGATGGATGGATGGATGGAAGTCAGGAAGTAAGTTATCCATCCTAGAGGGAATGCCTGCTTGCTGTAGGGTGCACCCATACACATACATGCTATGCAACATTTACGGATGCCAGCTGCATGGAGCAACATGCCTGGAGGTCATACATGGTGAAATATCGCTGCCCTCCGCTTTTCCTTCCAGTACACACTCCGCAGATAAGGCCGCTTTTTCAGTAATCAGTTCGATCCTGCCACCAGTTACACGGCAGCATCTTATGTTTCAAAGCCCTTGCAATCACTCAGTCTCACTCCATAATAGGTATCTTTGAGACTGAGAGACCCTGAATAGAGCTTAACACCTCCATAAAATAAGTGTCAATTGGAGGAATTACTTGTAGGATATTGTGCCAGATTACTGGACTTGTTCCTGGCCCTTAATGGCTCTTGTTTAACTCATGCAGTCCTGGCTACATTTTTGGCTAAACACAAAATGCACCCTTTCTCAGGGATTTTTATTACTGTGAGATTTTTTTTTTTGCAAACGTGCCAGGAATTGACCATATAATTAATCTGTAACACCATCCTACTAAACAGAACACTGTTAGTTGTGATGTAGAACTTAGTACACGGAATAATAGAATTTCTGATTCCGGTTCATCTTTAAAAATGGCAGACTCTCTCTCTCTCTCTCTCTATCTCGCTCTCTCTCTCTCTCACACCACCTTCATTAGGATGCAGCGTACACAGCCCTGGAGTGACTCACTCCACAGCAGCTACAGTCAGCGTCTAATATTAAGCTTCTGACTTCACAGTGGCCAACGGAGGATTTAGTTTCCACGGCAACCCACTCCAGACCACACCCCTCTTCCCCGTCACTCTCCCCCTTCCCACCATACATGTGACTTTCAGAAAGACGTCCCCAGCCCTCTATATTATCATTAACCCCCTCCTGCCCTGTTTACATTTTAAAATATGCTGATGAGTTGTGTATGAGAAAGTCAGTTTTATTAAACACTCTTAAAAATAGATTTTTCTGAAGTATTGTATACATAAAAACAATTAAAATTCATAATATATATCATAATGTATATCTCATCTGTAACTAAATAATATTAAAATCAGATATACAACGAGCTTCATATAGTAGATTAGATTTACTTTTTATGAGTTTTGCTTCCAAACTATTAACATTATTACTGTTATTTAAATTTTGAGTTAGGAATGGTGAAAAGACACTGTGGGTCAAATATTCATTGTATATTCAATGAGATGAAATGCGGAAGGAGTGTCTTACATTAAATATTACTTACATCCATCCTCCAACGGCATATTCTGGTCAGGGTTAACCGGGGATCTTCCCAGCAAACAATTTTCGGTTCGGCGAACGTTCCCCGAATGTTCGCGGAGCGGTGCGGAAACGTTCCCCAGATTACTTAATAGAACGTTCCGCTAACGTAATTCAGGAAAGTTTTCTTAACGTTCCCGGAATATTCGTTTTTGAGAAACTGTACGGTTCGCAGAATGTTCTCCAAACGTTCGTAGGACATTCACCAAAGTTCGCGGTAATTATATGAAATGTATATAAAAATGTGGCATCGCCTACGGTTTTTTCGTATTGTTCTTTCTATCTTACCGGGGTTCCTCTAAGCGCAGCAATTACTGCACATGCAGTCTCCTTCATGGTCTACCCTGCTCTGCTGCCAGTACAGCAACCACATATTATTCAAAGTACGGTCCGTGTAACGTTTATCAGTTACATTTTCCAAGCATTGACGGACATTTGGAGTTCAAATATCCAAAGTTGGCATTATGAAATTACTGCTCCTGGAGTCAAATAATTCAATATTG
>JAODKM010000118.1:2483266-2495208 GCA_026780845.1 Petrocephalus sullivani | reverse complement strand
GGGGGGGGGGGGGGGGGGGGGGGGGGGGGGGGGGGGGGGGGGGGGGGGGGGGGGGGGGGGGGGGGGGGGGGCGCAAGTCATTGACACAACCTTCAGAAAGAATAGAGGAAGACATGGGGAGATTTGAAGGGGAGGTAACCAAATATTTAAGGATGGCTGCAAAGGCCGCACATCAAGTCGCCAGACGGCCAATAGGAGACAGATTAAGCGCTTAGAGTCGTTTCCAAGGCTACAGGATATTTGCGTCACTCACAAACCCCTCTGTCTCTTGCCTTCTGCAGGAACTGCAAGCCCAGAAACAGGCCGTCCTTCCGGCAGATTCTCCTGCACCTGGACATCGCCTCCGCCGACGTCCTGTCCACCCCACAGGAAACCTACTTCAAATCTCAGGTAAGCCTCCCTCCCCACCACAACCCGTATTGTATGCTCTGTGCGTAATGGATACAAGACAAAGTGCACCAGCAGCCTGTCTGGGGGCTGAACCAACAGGAACAGCAAACACACACACACACACACACACACACACACGCAGAAATACAGCCTCACAGATACACAGCGCAAAGCTGCAGCGGTAGCAGGGAGGCATGTCCCCGGAGAGATGTGTCCCCCGGAGAGGGGAGTCCCTGGGGAGGCATGTCCCCGGAGAGACACATCCCCGGAGAGGCGTATCCCTGGGGACAGATGTGTCCACCGGAGAGGTGTGTCCCCAGAGACATGTGTCCCCCGGAAAGGTGTGTCCCTGGGGAGGCATGTCCCCAGAGAGCCGTGTCCCTATGCACATGCCCACATGCTCCTGCCACCGGATTGGGCCAGCTGGGTGTCCCCTGTGCTCTCACTTCCCTCCCAGAATTGATTTTTCTCTTGACAGCGGGGCTTATTCAGAGGCTGCATCTATTGATTGCTTTAATGGGGGGAGGTGAAGGTGGGGGGGTTGGGGGGACAGGGTACAAGCTGGAGACTCCATTAGCTTAATAACACACACACACACACACATCTGCTCATCCCGTGATTCCATTCCTGCATTGATTTGTCTTTTTGCATTGTTTATGTATTGCATGGTCTGCCCCATATCACGCTGCTGTCTGTCCCGAGTCATGCTGCCGTCTGTCCCGAGTCACGCTGCCGTCTGTCCCGAGTCACGCTGCCGTCTGTTTGGAGTCATGCTGCTGTCTGTCCCGAGTCACGCTGCCGTCTGTCCCGAGTCACGCTGCCGTCTGTTCGGAGTCATGCTGCTGTTTGTCCCGAGACACGCTGCCGTCTGTCCCGAGTCACGCTGCTGTCTGTCCCGAGTCACGCTGCTGTCTGTTTGGAGTCACGCTGCTGTCTGTCCCGAGTCACGCTGCCGTCTGTCCCGAGTCACGCTGCTGTCTGCCCCGAATCACGCTGCTGTCTGCCCCGAATCACGCTGCTGTCTGCCCCGAATCACGCTGCTGTCTGCCCCGAATCACGCTGCCGTCTGTCCCGAATCATGCTGCTGTTTGTCCCGAGTCACGCTGCTGTCTGTCCCGAGTCACGCTGCTGTCTGTTCGGAGTCACGCTGCCGTCTGTTCCGAGTCACGCTGCCGTCTGTCCCGAGTCACGCTGCTGTCTGTTCGGAGTCACGCTGCTGTTTGTCCCGAGACACGCTGCCGTCTGTCTCGAATCACGCTGCTGTTTGTTCCGAATCATTCTGCCGTCTGTCTTGTATCACGCTGCCATCTGTCCCGAATCACGCTGTCGTCTGTCCTGAAACACACTGCTGTCTGTCTGGAGTCACGCTGCTGTCTGTCCTGAATCATGCTGCCATCTGTCCCGAGTCACAATGCCGTCTGTCCCAAGTCACGCTGCCGTCTGTCCCGAGTCACGCTGCTGTCTGTTCGGAGTCACGCTACTGTCTGTCCCGAGTCACGCTGCTGTCTATCCTGAGTCACGCTGCTGTCTATTCGGAGTCACGCTGCTGTCTGTCCCAAGTCACGCTGCCGTCTGTCCCGAGTCACGCTGCTGTCTGCCCCTAGTCACGCTGCTGTCTGCCCCGAATCACGCTGCTGTTTGTCCCGAATCACGCTGCTGTCTGCCCTGAATCATGCTGCTGTTTGTCCCGAGTCACGCTGCCGTCTGTCCCGAGTCACGCTGCTGTCTGTTCGGAGTCACGCTGCTGTTTGTCCCGAGACATGCTGCTGTCTGTCTCGAATCACGCTGCCATTTGTCCCGAATCACGCTGCCGTCTGTCCCGAATCACGCTGCCGTCTGTCCCGAGACACGCTGCCGTCTGTCCCGAGTCACGCTGCCGTCTGTCCCGAATCACGCTGCTGTCTGTCCCGAGACACGCTGCCGTCTGTCCCGAGTCACGCTGCTGTCTGCCTGTCCCCCATGCCCCTGCCCCCTAAACTGCAACAGCGGCACATGAATTTCACTGTATTCCTCCAAACCCATGTGACAACAAAACTTGAAGCTTGAAGCTTGAGGAAGCTCCCCAGCCTCCGACTCTCCTCATTCCACTTAAACCCCCTAGCTTACACACCCCCACAGTCACCTGTACAAGCAATCCTCCCCCCCTTCTGACTCACTGGCTCTTTTGCTGCTCTCCACTTGCAGGCCGAGTGGCGGGAGGAGGTGAAGCAACACTTTGAGAAAATCAAGACAGAGGGCACGTGTCTGCACCGCCTGGACGAGGAGCTGATCTTCAGGCGCAGAGAAGAGCTCAGGTCAGTAGCTGGGACTCGGGGCCTGGAAGGCAGAGCCAGGGGCCAGAGAGTTAAGAGCTGCAGGGATCTGTGATAGCTTAGAGCAAAAGAGCCCCATCAGGTCATGCCTCACACTGCTGTCCTAATGCAGACCCTAACCGTAACCCAGACCCCCTAATGCTAACCCTAACCGTAACCCAGACTCCCGAATGCTAATCCTAACCCTAACCCTCCCTGGGTCCCTCCACACACAGGCATGCCCTGGACATCCGGGAGCACTATGAGAGGAAGCTGGAGAGAGCCAATAACCTCTACATGGAGCTCAACGCCGTCATGCTGCAGCTGGAGCTCAAGGAGAAGGAGCTACGCAGGTATGAGCGGCCCCCGGGATTAATGTGGTCGCACCTGATTGGCCGAAAGCTGGCTTCCTGTGCAGTCACATAAGTCACATGGTCACGTCTGATCGGCCAGACACTGGCTTCCTGTGCTTGGTCATGATCTGATGAGCAAAATTAAACTGGTGAAACTGGTGAAAATTTACAAGGCTCTCTCTCAGTGTTCCTTAGAT
Source organism: Petrocephalus sullivani (assembly GCA_026780845.1). Lineage (NCBI taxonomy): Eukaryota > Metazoa > Chordata > Actinopteri > Osteoglossiformes > Mormyridae > Petrocephalus > Petrocephalus sullivani. The sequence continues at coordinate 2,491,977 of JAODKM010000118.1, read as the reverse complement.
GTTTCTCTGCTTGTCATAAATTGTTAATTTTTCCCCAAAGATTATCATCCTATGTTTAGGAAGTGGTTTAGGGTATCACCTTCTAAAACGGTACAATTGCTGATCTCTGAGATATGGGAGGGCTTTGACTGATGTAGACACACACACAGTCGAGGGTTAAGGCCAATTCATACTTCACTTTTCTGCATGCACTTTTGGTTGTGGACTAGGGGATGTGATCTAAATTGCGTCATGTAGCTTAGATTTTTATTTATAGCAAAAACCGTGCGCATCGACTGCACATGTAGAAGGTAATTGACTAGGCATATCCTGCACGTGGCAACCGACATCTGCCCTCTGCTGGTCTGAAGGAATATAATCGCAGTACGCATGCACCAAATGTCTACCAACTATCCGCATTCACAGGCAAATGTAGAATGAACACAAGCTGGCACGCAGATGACCGTCCCCAGCCCGGAAGTGCGCGAAAGGGCACGCAGAAGCATACAGTATGAAGGAGACCTTAATGGGCTCACTGTGCTTCGCAGGAGGGAGCAGTCCCTGGATAAGAAGTACCCTGGGCTGTTCAAGCATCATAGTTCCAGGCAGAGTGGCTCCACCAACTCCATGGAGAAGCTCATCAAGAAGCGTAACGTTCCCCAGAAACTGCCTTCACACATCAAGAGGTATGAGGTTAGACCTTCTGGGCCAGAAGTCCTTCATTCCCCTTCTGCCCCGTCTGTTTAATGACTTTTGTGCATCTGTGCCTCGCAGGCCCGACATCCTGAAGTCCGAGGTGATCTTGCCCAAGCTGGATTCATCCATGACGCAGGTCACCATCCCCTCCTGTCCCAACAAGAGCTCCACGTCTCCAGGTCGCTCTCGTCGCGGCAAGCCGCGCCACCGGAAGGCTGGGAAGGGCAGCAGCGGGGACCTGGCGGGACTCAAGGTCGCGCTCTCCTCCTCCTACCGGGACAACTCCACCCCTGTCAGCAGCAGCCCGCCGGCTAAGCAGCACTTGGGCCCGACCGCCGCTCTGCGCGGGCTGCAGCACGACCTCCTTCTCAAGAAGATGTCCTCCTCCAGCCCGGACCTCATCTCCACCACGCTGGAGGCCGAGGGCCGCCACCAGAGGGAGTCGGCAGGCTTGGAGCGCAGCGGCAGCCTGAGTGCCGCCGCGGGATTGGGCGGAGCTGAGGTGGAGGGCGGGGCCGATGCAGGGGGCGGGGCCGACGACCCCACAGAAACCCCGCCTCGCAGTGACACACCCAGCGAAGACGCCGTCTCCATCCCCTTCTCTAGCAGTCCTGACTCTCCCTGCGGGAGGGGCGCGGCAGCAGGCCGTAGCACCGTCTTGGGGGGGGTCCGGCTGCCCCAGGATGGCGAAGACAAGGAGGAAGGTGCTGGAATCAGCCGCTCGCCCCGGGGCAGTGGCAGTCAGCACCTCACGCCAGCAGCCATCCTCTACCGTGCAGCGGTCACCCGCAAACAGGTAGGTACCCTGCATCCTTAACCACTTTTAATGTCAATAAGGTGCCAATCAATCCTTTATTGAGCTCAGTGGTAATCACTCTGGGCTCCAGGGCGGTGGAGCAGGGTTCCATTCTAAAGCCTGATGTCCTACCTTGACCTTCAAGTCCAGGCTTTTGCTCTGCATTGGCTCTTAACTAATCATTGACACAACCATTTAAAAACAGGCTTAAGTTTTTTGCAGATTCTGGCTTCACTCGTGTGTAAAAATGTGTTTTTTTATAATATGGAGAATTCTGTGAACGTCGGTAAGCATGTCAGTTCCACATGTCGACGTTCCACTCGGCACATGGTATGATGTCATATCCTGTAACACACACTGACGCCTTTATTCCAGAAGCGAGGCGTATCGTCAGAAGAGGAGGAGGGAGAGGTGGACAGCGAGGTGGAGTTGCCACGGAGACGGTGAGTCCGGTTGAGCATGAGTCCCCACCCCCCCTCCCCCGGTTGCTTTTACCCCCCCCCTGACCACCCCACTTCCCCCTCATGCTCTGTACAGCCGGCCCGCAGGCATGACGAAATGCCAGTCGCTGTCCACCTTCAGCTCGGAGAACCTTTCGGGGTCGGATGGCGAGGAGGGCAACACCAGCGACCACTCAAACAGCGGCACGCCGGACGTGGTCAGCACCAACACCGACGAGCGGCTGGACGACAAGAGCGACGACCTGCTGTCACAGGGGTCGGAAATCCCCACCGACCCGGCGCAGGCCTCCGACGGCCTGTCCGAGAAGGAGGCGGCCATCCGCCAAGTCAAGACGCAGCTCAACGCCGAACAAAACACTTACGAGGTACAGCTGAGGCTCGACACCCACCCTGCCTTGTGCTTTGATTCAGTACCCTTAACCACAACCCCACCCTCATGTTCCAAACAGAAGTCATGTTCATTTACCCATTAACCCTGTTCTACTTCGCATTTGGAGTGGATGTAACACTGAATTTTATTCAGAATACTCTATCACTTAATAAAGGTTTCAGACTCAGTGGTTTTGGTCGCTACAGTATGGGAATACCCTGGTAGTACCTAACAGATAATACTTTCGTGCTTGAAGTAAACTGACAGGAATCAGCCTCTGAGCACTGTGGTTGATCATCCATTAAGACATCATAAACTTTGATTGTGGGTGGAGACGGGGTGATGTAACAGAAAAGCCTCGTTATACTGTAATGCCTTTGTCTCCTTTCTGTTTCCTGTGGCTCTAATTGTGTTTTGTCTTCCACCGCCCCTAGAATCAAGCCCTGTATGACGATTCGGACTGTGACAGCGCAGAGCTGGATCAGTCGGGCAGTGCTGAACCAAGTTGTCCTCCCAGCACGGGGGCCCTCTGAGGACCCCCTCCACCCCAAACCCAGCCTTGCAAAAATAACCCCTCATCACTCAACAGCCACTCAGCAACCCCGACCCCCAGCCAACACACCACACCCGAACAAACTACACCAAGGGTCTAAGTTCCATTCAAGGTCTGTGCCCCAACCACCTTCCATAAGACATCAAGTTTGATGGAATTCAAGATGGCGAGACATCATTCTGAGTCCTGTCCTATATCCTTCACTAGAATTACATGAAACCCCAAGAGAATTATTTAGTGAAATATTACATGGAGCTCAAGTGGAACCGGCTTTGAGTGAATCTGGCCAAGAGGTAAACAGATCAACCCTCCAGAACAAGTCACAGCAGGAGAACCGTGAAACAAAAAAAAACACAGATTTTTATTTGTGTATTCATCTTCCATCACAAACTCAGCTTGACACAAAATGTTTTTTCCCCCCCTCGATTTCCTGCTCATTGTGAGCTATTCATGAGTACGGCAACATTTTCTGTGGATCCTCATCTTCTAAAAACCTGAAAGAGGGAGTGAAGGCAGCTGCATTGGAAAGAATCACTAATTTTCAGAGTACCACAGATTGCGTAGCCTGAAATAATCATGTTTACACTTTTCCCTTTATTCTTGTTTTTAATAGTTTACAAAATATATTTTATATCAGGGATTACGTTGTCATTTTTACATTATGTACTTTAAATGATTGTTTATGTAAATATTTTATGTCTACATTGTACAAAGGGCAAATTTCAAAGAGTTATAAAAATATCTGACACTGTAAACACACATTGGTGCTGATGTTTTCAACAGGACGGGGTAATTGTATATTGGATAGTGTATCAGGTGCTGTTAATGACATGAAGTTTTAGTTTTTTGGAAGAAAACGATGCCTTTCAACATGAAATATATACTTCCGCAGCTGTCCCACATCAGTTAAATATCACCGGATACCTTTGGGGCGAGGTTACCGTGTGCTAAGTGGGGAAATGGCTAGATTTAAAGGTGCTCCCAGCGGTCAAGAAATTTTAAAATCGACTGGAAACAAACAAGCATTTCGACACTAAATGCAGCTGAAAGTGTACAGACAAAAAGCATGCTTGTAATATAGTATGTGTAATTAAGATTGTATATTGATGTTGCCCAAGGTGCTTGGGTCCATGAAAAAACTGAAAAGAGAACAAATGTTAAAACAAAGAACAATGTTTAAAGTCCCCGTGTGATTCACTGACGGTACTTTAACCTTCCAATAATAGTAATAATTAAAAAAAAAGACAAGGAACAACAGAATAATTAGTACTGTTTTTTCATCTGGCGTTTCATTGTCTGGAAAAATTGGTTCTCGGCACACAGTCAACTTTCAACGTGCGAAGCGAAATTGGTCTGCACGCGACATTCCGCCAAACTCCACAGCTTTTTTTACAACTTAGAAACGACAACTTGCGTTGCTTAGACATTTATAGGCTCGGTGTTCATTTTAGTAATGCTTAGATTTCTACATAATCTCTTCCCTTCATTTTGTCCCTTTAATTAAGGAATAAGTTAAAGAAAGCATGTGCAGTTTGGTTAATCTGACAAATTCTAGTCTCTTGTTGCCATTACAGCAATAGAATACTGCCCCCTGGTGACTGGAAGAGGCACTTAAGTTTCTTACACTGGGGAAAAAAAAACTCCTTTGAAGTCGTTTTTTTATACCGCATTATGTATCTGTACTATAAAATGTATTTAAGGTCAAATTAAGAAAAATTAAAAATACACTGTTATACTACTGAGATCATGAGAGTTTATTTTTGAACAGAAGGGGAGACCATCATTTGGAAGTTCTCCATTATCCGTTGTTTGTCCGTCCAACATACAGATATCCCCAATCGGCGTACAAAACTGCTCTGGAGGCCAATTTATTAAGTAATATTTAAGTGGAATGAAATTAAACAGTCCCCTCCTTTAAGAATAGTCTGAAAACTGTGGGGAATCCGAATGAAGAAAGAAAACATTTGCACACATAAACAAGTTAATTAGACATTAGATATGGTAATTAGGTAATTAATCCGTCAATTTGTATAAGCATTACGGTTACCAGTACAACTTGAGCTCTAGTTTAAACTCCCCAGAGTCACCACAAAGTTAATCCGTCAACAGTAAAACTAAAAAAAATTCTGCACATGCAGAATTTGGTTTAACTGTCAGATAAACTATACTTTAGCTTTGCATGCGGTTTTAACACTCCCTGGGATTTCCCTAAGGTGGAAAGAATGATACACATACACACATCTTCAGCAAACATACTGCGCAATCAGCTTGGACAAGCCAGCAGTCTTAGTTTCACTTTTTTTTTATTCTGCATTTTTCCCCAACAATTTTGTGGCACTCAGGTCTACAGCCTTTTTGAAAACGTGCACAATTTTTTCCTGCCCAAAAAAAATAAATAATATATATATTACACTGTTAAAAAAAATCAAATCCTAACTGATAAAAGAGCAGGAAATTACAGGAAATTTCTCCATCTTGTCAAGTTACAGTTTAACAATTCATCTCTGTCACGTTACACATCAAGGCAAACTTTGCCCATCATCAATCCCCCCCAATGATAGATAAAAAAAAATCTTCATTTAAAACAATCATTCCAGCTTTAGTAACATGTCTTTAACAAAACAATAAGTCCCCCTGCCTCACAGTTAAGGCCAAGAACACCTGTCAACCTGAAGTAAATGACCTGTCCACAACTTTTAAATAAAAATCAAGGCAAAGAGGGGATGGTGGAAAACAGAAAACTTTAAACACAACTGACAAAAACAGCACAGTATTTGTAAATGACAGATGTGATATTCCAGGAGTAGAGGCCAGTGTGTACATCTAATACATCAGGAAGAACAAACTCTCGACCTTGTCCAGATTTCCCATTAAACGGTGTCACATTCACCAATATAAAACACTGAAGGGTTTACAAGTCACTGGGGGGTGGGGGGCTGCAAGGTTGTGCAGTTAAGCATAATATAAATATAAAGACAGTTTTCTGTATTTCATCATAGTGTTTTTAAAATTGTTTTTCACATTTCTAAAAAAAAAAAAAAACGAAAAGAAAAAAAAAACTGGTGTTACAGAACTAAGACTATCCAAAGTATTTAAACTATACTCCCAAGTTATAACTGTACTAAACAGGTTTGGAGGGAAGTAAAAGCAAACATACAAAATAAATAAATAGGTAGACAGCGATAGTTAAGGAGTGAGCTTAAATTAAAGATAGGAAATGCTGGATTGTTGCATAAACCACCTTACAGAAGTCGACAGTATAAAGGGTTCGGGGTATGTGGGGTATTTTACTACTGAAGCACTGCCAGGGGTCAGTTGGTAGCCAGCCCCGTTGCTTCGGAGGACAGCCTGGAGAGAGGTCAGGGAGATACCAGGGGAAGGAAGGGGGGGGACAAGACAACACAAGAGTAATGAACCCATTTCACATCTCAAAAACGGTTGAAATAAGCACATTGCCAACTCCGATAATTATTAATTTAAAAAAAACAACTGCTGACGTATCTGGGAAAATATGCACATGCATAGTATTTCTGAAAAAGAGCACATAAATATGGATTATTCTCGTTACGCTGGTCAGGATTTTCAGAACAGATATACAGGCTTCTAACTGATTTTCTGAGGCTGAAGGGCACCGTGACGGCACCAGAGCCTTATACAATGCCCACAAAGATATATGTGTGCCGTGACACTCGTGCTGTATGATGTTGTACGGCACACGGCTAAACAGCAGAGTAACAGCAGAATAACACGGCTAAACAGCAGAATAACTAGACTCAGAAATGTGATTTTTTTTTGCCCAGTCACTTATTGATAGACAAAGACAATTCCTTGTGTACCCCTGAATAAAAGAACGCATTCATTGTCAGCACTGATCGTGAATCTATGTGCCCATATTACTGTTAAACAGGCATTGAAGCACAAAACTCACACAGACTTCAAATAAGATTGAGACTTTGTATAATACATCACTTTGCAATTTAAACTTATAAAAAAGGGAAAAAAAAGTACAAATTTACTCAGCACTGACTGAAGTCTCCATTTGGCAGAACCATAGACTCACCAATAAAATACGAAGGTAACCTGTTAATTTATATTTTAGCAGACTAGGTGACCGCATGCTACAGTTATATCCAAAGCAGGGGTAATATTTCGGGGTAATGTAGAAAGAAAAATGTCCTTTCAACCACCGACAGAACACTAATAGGGGGATAACCTCCGCTTCTTGGACTTGGAGCCCAAATCTGCAGAAAGCTTTGACTCAGTAGTAGTTGAGGGGGCAGGGCTACTGGAGGGCGTCCCACTGACAACATGGAGGGCCAGAAGGGGAAGGGGTTTGAGGCCGAGCAGACTGGAAACGCAGGCAGGAGAGCTGGGCAGCGGGGGGTCAGAAGAGGAGGAGGTAGAGGAGGAGGGGGCGGGGCCTGCTGCCAGCAAGGACAGGGAGATGGAGGCTGGGGGAGGCACCACACACGAGGAGGAAGAGGAGGAGGAAGAGGAGGAGGAGGAGGAGGAAGAGGAGGTAGTGGTTGTAGTTGTAGCGGCGGGAGTAGTGGTAGTAGAGGAGAGAGTGCAGAGGCTTGTGCTGTGGCTCTGTTCAAGGTTCAAGGAGGAAGGTTTAGAGGACTCTACGCTGTAGAGAGAGAGAAGAGGGGAAAAGAGGAACACACAGTCGGGATGGGTTATAGGGCAGGCCAGGTAAGGGAGGTGGGCGAGGGGTCAAACCCAGCTTGGAAAAATAGGGCCACGGATGACACTGGGGGTGAACTTGACAAACAAAACAAGGCATGGTGAGACAAACCTCCGTGTCGGAGTAGTAGGGGAAACCGATATGGGGCGATTAGTATGGATTAGCTTAAGAGCTGGGGTTAGGAACCTGACGGCACAGGGTGGCAATTTCAGGGGAGGACCCAAGAAACATCCACAACAAACCCCTTCCGTATCTGTGACCTGTCCATTATGATGAAAAAACAGCGGGAGACAGCGAGCCACGCGCGCAGATGGAACCCGCACGATGGCGGACGGGACGCGCCAACGCAGGGCCTGTCGGCGGCAGGGCTGCTGAGGATTTAGTCACCTGGCGTTTATGAGGTATTCGGCCAGGCTGATGCTGGCTGCTGATCCCGTGATGGTGACCTGCCGGTCTGAGGACCCCTCCATCGGGTTGGCAATCTTGATCTGAGCTCCAGACATCTGCCTGATTTCGTTAATCTTGGCTCCTTGGCGGCCGATGATGCACCCTATTAACTAGAAAAGGAAGCAGAGGGTTCTGCTCAAATGTACTGCACAGATGAACCCAGCTGTTAAAAAACCATTTGCAGAAAAAAAATCACTAAAAGGAAAAAAAAAAAAAAAAATCGAATAATTTATATTCCTTTAATCTTATGGGGAAGTCACAAGCTTTTGATATTACTTAGCCTTACCAAAGGCTAAGTACACTGCAGAACTTAGTGTTTCTCAAAAAGTCAGCTTCCATTGGATCCTGTTCGAAACATTTCAAGTTTCATTTTTGGAAAATGTTCACAGCAGTCATTACACATCTCAGCCATTACTATAAATTTCAGTCACTCACGTCATTGGGAATGGTCATCTCATGAGAGCCGGTCTGACTTGAGGCATCCATTCCTGCTACACAGGGGACAAAAAAAAAACAACACTGGTCAATGTGGCCCAGATGACCACCTCAGCACACCCTTTGCCTACAAAACGTTCTTTCTGCAGTTTTGGTTTTCCAGAAGACACAAAATGTCTGTAACCACATTTTTCTGTTCGTAAGAGGGTATAGGATTACAAATTTATAAAATGTTTAATCAGATAGGTACATTGGATTTTGCATTTCGAGGTAAAGGTGGTGACAGT
>JAODKM010000118.1:2466074-2482815 GCA_026780845.1 Petrocephalus sullivani | reverse complement strand
CTAAAGTGCTTAAAAATGTAAAATATCACAGCAGCACCTACAGTCTTTGCACTGGGCAGCCATCTTGAATTCCAAACTCGGTGTACTCTGCGCTGCACCGAGCTTTTGTCCTGTTTTTTGGGGAGACGGGAGCGCGCATGTCGTCACTTCCAGCCTCTAGGCTCGTCATTTGACTCGTATCCCGACCTCCCGAGAGTAAAGGAACGCACGATAAGTCATGCATTAAGGTCCAAAAGGAATAAAATCTTACAGGATTTCAGCAGCTTTAGTAAACAATGGTAAACAAAAGCTCAAGCAGGGACACACCCATATCATCTATTGAACTGCCCAGAAAGAGATGGCAAGATTCCTTATGTATGGAGGACTCCGTTGTTGAAAGAGGTAAATGAACTCTGGATTACCAAATTTGAACATTTTAACATACTTGAAAGAACGTTAAAAAGGAGCTTGAAGAGTTATTACAAAACACTTCCCTCACGAATCATGGTGAGTACAGGGAAGAAAATTAATCATTTGGATAAACAAATTTTGACATTAAGTTTAGTATTGAGCCCTCTACTATTGCATACGTTTTAAATATGTATCTAAAATATAGCACCCATTCATCAGAATTGGGTCACATCATAAATCACTGGGAGGTTGGCCCATTACAAAGTTTAATAGCCAAGACTTTGATTTTTTGCATTTTCCTAGCATGACGGGAAAGTAAAAATAAAAAATAAGATTTTGCCCCTATTCTCAAGTATGAGTGATAGTTATAACTTTAAGGATGGATGTTCTGTCACTGCGCTATTTCACAAAGTACTACAACTGGCTAAACATTTCCCAGTGAGGATTAAAAACTCAAGATGGTTATGTCTGGCAAGATGAAACAGATATATATGAATGGGAATGTGTAATCATTTGGGGATACAGCGTTAGATCACATAGCCAAAATCTAAGCTAACAAATCACAAAATCAGCTCAGGGTAAGGTGTGGCCTTGAATGAAATATTTTAAAGAAGACAAATGTGAAATTTCATATATCGCATCACAGACAACAGGATTTGTCCAAAAGACTGATTCTGTCTCTACTATACTAGTGTGTGTGTGTGTGTTACCATGTCCCAGTCACGTCAGAGCTGCAGTTCTAGGTCAGACTCTTAGGGATCACTGGACATGCTGTTTTTTTCCATTAATTCGCCTTGGTTGGGTTTCTGTATCATGCTGGGAAAGTCTTCTCTTACACTTGTCCTTATCTTTACATGGTCATCTGCCATAGCACTGAACGGGACTATACCCAAAAAAAACCAACTACCCCAGTAGTACGACAATAAAATGATCATTATTCTTATTTAGAAATCTAGAGTCAGAACCCAAAGGGTATGCCATATTACCAACACAGCAGCTAAGTAAAAGTTTTAACCTCAGGACTGCAGCCAGCCCTGGCCCTCTACGGCAGTGTTTCGCATTCCGATCCTCAGGGATCCATGCTTTCGCTCCCTCCCAGGTTCCGTCTGTTAGGGGATTCGGAGGGAGCAAAAACATGGACCAACTGTAGGTCTCCGAGGACTGTTTTTGAAAACACTGCTCTATGGGAAGGTCTGCCTGTCCTCCACATGGATACAGGTGGAAGGTTCCTGCTCTTACTGCAGATACTACCAAAAACATATGATTGGATAAATGTGACACCTATTATCATTGACATCTTACAAAAGTAAAAATAGAATCAAGTCATCACCGATATGATTAGTTAACAATTACTAAAGAGACAGTAGTTTACAGAAGAGCAGCTAAGAAATTTCTCAATTCAGAATCGGGACACTTCTAATCATAGCATAACTGATTAGAGTACCAGTCATTCTGAAATCTGGTATTTGTAGACAAGCTCATAAATCCCTACAGAAGTCTGAGGAAACGACACTTTAATCAACGCCGCTTCATAACCATAGGCTAAAAACAAGCATTCCGGCAAACAGGTTTTAGTAGGAGGAGCTGTTAAGGCCATTAGATGAGCGTTTCATTTTTATTTACCAATGACAATTCAGTTTAAGGTACCACCTACAACCAAGGCTAAGTGATCTTACCCTACCCATTCTGTACCCAGGAGAGATGCAAGCTTAAAGCAAAGCTGATTATTTAAGGATAAATTCAACAATGAACCAGGTGGTATAGATCCATAGGAAATGGACTCATATCTGAGGGAATCTGCTTTTGTACCATTTGTGCAAAGTATTTATAAAAATCAAGCTGTTCAAGTGAAAACTAACCACTTAGGATGAAAGTTTCAGCAAAGATACAGAATGACACTGGAAAAATGCACAGCATTCTCCCCGAACTTCAAAATCACAGTAAAGGCTCCCCCGAAAAAAAAAGAGATTGATCCTGTGTCCTTTGTTCCGCTTTAGTAGAATCTGGGACGTGTTCAGCAGCAATTGTGTTCAATCCATACCTCACTTTTCCATCAACTTGAAAAGGCTGACATGCACTTTATGCAGACAGTGTTTGCAATGTCACCTTTATAAAAAACCACACAGATTCGCCGAACAGAATTAAGTAAACACCAGGCAGTATCTTCTGTTAACTTTGCACACAACTGCTATTATGCTTGTGGTATAATATGCCTAAAAGTATGCAAATTAGCCAGTAAGCTGCGTGTGATGATTAACTGGTGGAAGGCTTCAGCCCACTTAACATTACTGCTTTTATACAATTAAACCTGAATGCATATCAGTGTTAAACAGGAATAGCTTAAACAGTGATACTTTATTCATCCCCATGGGGAAATTTGTCGTCTTTTCGCCTACCGCTTCTTGCTCTCCATGAGACACACAGACACACGTACAGGTGAGAGCAAATTTAAGGGTCAGAATGCAGGGTCAGTGGCATGTGGGCTAAAGGCTCAATGGTGGCATCAACCTGCTAGCGCCATGATTCAGACTAGTGATTTTCCAATCACATGCTTAAGGAACATTTTACTGTCCTCCATTCTCCATCTCTTTCCATTTTCCCATAGGCCTCACCCACATCTCACACTGCATGCATAAACCAGGACACAACGCCTCCTGTGAACATGCCATCAGCCTTCTGCTAGTCACATGAGGCTCCTTGGAGGCTGATCTTACAAGATACCAGTCCAGCGGGAACTCCTGTTCTCAGATGTCACTATAAAACAGCTGGGGGGGGGGGGGGGGGGGGTTTCCCAGCCCTCCCACCAACACAGCTGAACAAGAGGCAACGAGCCTTCTCTGTACATCCTCAGCCAATGTGGGACACTGCGATCTAACATACGTCAAGGCTACATCAAGGTCTTATTGATGTGCGTGTTATTTTCACACTCATAATAATTATATAGGAATAGAAGACGCTCATTGTAGCCTTTAGAAGCACAAATACACTGTCAATAGCCTATAAGCTACCTACTCTCTGTATATCCAACCAAGAACAGTTTAAAAATCAGATTCCAGTCTTTATTTTTCATCAGAAGCAAGAAGGCATATTGACAAGCTTGCACTACACACCAAGCAGCACATTCCATATTAAACGACATGTGAAAAAAACATACAAATTAACTGTTTGCTACCGTCTAGGTGATGTTACTTTGGATGCTGCCAGTCAGGTGGATGGGGTGTATTAACACCAGTGGTATAAGGCTTTTAAAAATAAATAAATAAATAAATAGATAGATAGATAAATCTTCCCATCACAGAAAAACTGAGACCACTGAAATAAAAGTGACCTATAAATCTTGCAATGGACAGATTTAAGGCTGACATTAAGAACAAAAACACCGGCAGCCCCATGTAAGATGCCTTCTCACACAGATTTCAGACATTTGGCCTTCTGCTAGTTTCCCCTTCGGAAATTAAACCCAGTGTATATATAAATCTGTTATGAGACTCATAAAAAAGGACACACCTTTTTGCCACAACGCATTTTATGCAAATCAATGTCGTTTTCTAGTCACCACCTTCCCAGCCTTGACCCCAGTCACCTCTAGTCACATGCCCTGCACTTCTGACCTCCACCCACTTTGGCGCATGAGCTGGCCAACTATGATGATTCAGCCCTGCTTAAAAATACGCAGGCAAGCTGCTCTGTGCTCTACTAACCCAGACAGATATACAGAGCACACATAAAAGAAATATTCCCATTACGGTTCTATGGGCACCGAGTGCAACTACCTTTCCCTGAGCATGGGTGCGCGGACTGGGGGGGGAGAACAGAAGAAGCTGCCACACACACAAACACCCCTCACTAATGAGGTGTAACACATACATGCTAAAATTAGTAAAATCATCATACAAGCAGGACAGCTCTGTAACTGCTGGTAAACTTGCCTCAGGGAAAATAAAGAAAAGCAACGGTAAAGACCAAAGCATGAAGGACACATCGGTTAATGCCCGCTTTTATTCTGAAACATCAATGGATAATAAATTCTGGACACTACATATGTGGACTGGAGTTTGGCTGCTGGAACAAACATGCATTTGTTCCAAAAAGAGGAGCAAGTAAATGCAAGTGAAGTAACTAGAGCGGAGCCAAGGACAGCCAGACACTGAACTCAAATCCACAGCAATGAAAGGGACTAATGACGTAAAGATCTCAAACTTACATTTACAAATACTGGATACTGGCAGTGCTGGTACAGTTTGCCTGATCAGCAGTAAAATTCAATAGACTGGGGTCAGGAGGGGGCAATGTGTCTCAGTGCTCATCACTCAAATGCTGGGCTGAAGGCCACTGATACACACAGCCCGGCGCCCCTCCTCCACCCCACCAACCCCCCAGGAGCAACCAGGAAACATGCTGGAGTGGGGGAAGGGGACGGGGGAAAATAAGCAACAACACTTACATCAGGCTGTGGAATGGCGTGCTGGCCTTGAACAGCATATGCCTGCGGGGAAAAAGCAGACATTCACTAAGGACGTCCACAAAAAGGACAGGACAGTCCTATAGAACCCAGCACCAACACCCCGTCAGCATTAAGACTAAACACTAACCGCTTCATAGTTCTCTCAATACATTGCCTGCAGTTTATGGTATTAAAAAACAAATTGTGTCTGTAAATAAACAGGTCACACAGGAATCAGCAGCTCTGAAAAGGCAAAGGAGCAAAGTGCTCCTCCTCATTTTCATTTCAGCTCGGTCGACGCATTTTCACACAGTTTTAAGGTGGCTTTGGGGAAATGTTATATATTTTAAGTAATTCAGAACGCAATAAAATTCAAATTCACCAAATTACAACGAAGGGTTATTAAATACTTACAACTATCATAGCTAGATAATTAGTGTATATACACGATGACATAATAATGTAGTGTTTTAGCATAAAAAGTAGCCAACTGTATGCTCCTTTATGCTATAAATTGTGTAATAGTTGAACTCGATAATTAACCACTTCCCACATACTGCCTTTTTACACACATTCTTTGAAATAACCTGCGTTCAGTGTTCATTACCCATTAAACCTTCAAGAAGACAGAATAATATGTACTTAAAAATGTGCACGTATTTCTAAATACAACATACGATATATTGCCTTGTGATGCAAGAGCTAGTAACAGTGCTTAACATAATTACATGACATATCATATGAAACAACCCCTGGACATACCTGTCCTCCTGCAAAGATCACAGGAGAAGCTGATGGTTTAGGCCTGTAAGGGATGGTGACACCCTTTGGAGGAGACTGCGAGGTGGGGGGGGGGGGACACGGTTAATGGACAAAATACTGAGAGAAGCCGCAGAGTTCACTGTGCCTTGACAAAAGCTAAAAAGGTTCACAGCTTAGAGGCTCCCGGACGTGTTACTGAGGAAGGTAGTTGCACTCTGTGTCCTACCTCAAGCATGACCACGCAGATCTGCTTGACACACTCGATGATGGACTGGGGCATACCAGCGATGGTGATGGCTCTCTCTGTGGAATTTGGAAGCATATCCCCAGCTACCTGAACCTGTGCACCTGTTGACTAGCAGGGAACAAAATGTATCAGTACAGATAGTGGCATAAAGATGTGTAGTCAATGCCATTAGGTGCTGAATGCAAGACTCTCTCCTCATATATCAAACATAATTGCATCAATTGAGTATAATTATGACTCCTATTGTGTTTATTAATCATCAGTGTTAACTCATCAAAACAAAGATGGGTCATGTGGCCAAAAATAAGTATGAACAACATCCGCTCCAAATACATTTAACTGTGCTATTCCCTTCCACGAAATCTACAATTAGTCCAGATGTCTTCCCAACACAGTCTCACAATCTGACTGAGTGTTTGTAAAATTTTACCACCTCAGCATTCTGCAATGAAATGTGATTCTTTCAGGATATAAAATAAAGGAAATAAGCTCAATAGAAAACATTAAGATATCAATAAACATCACTGTAGATAAACTTGGCAAATACAAAAGAACAATAGCAGTACTAATAATAAAATAATATCACATGCTGCAAAGTAGACCCAACCAGCACCAGCCACGGCGCCCTGCAGGGGTACACTCACCTCCCTGATCTCCTTGATCTTGCAGCCGCCCTTGCCGATGAGTGAGCCACATTGGCTGGCGGGGACTACGATGCGCAGGGTGACGGGCGGCTTGCTGGCAGCTGGGCTGTTCGTCATGGAGCTACATATGTCCTACAGGAAGACAGGAAGGGACCTTTAACCACGCATCAGCCTGAAATGCTATTTTAAAAGGACTATTTCTGTGCTAGCCAGAGACAGCAGCTTGCATTGACACTCATGAGGTTAAGGAGGGATTTGCAATTACAAAAAAGCTTTAAATTGGAAAACATCTTTAATTGCGGTTGTTAGGCGTTAGATATCAGGGCGGGGCCAAGTTTGGTGGGGTGCACACACGGAAAGGCGCCTGGTGATTCTAACAAAGCTGGAAGGTGTGTGGGCTGAGGGTGTGAAAGCACAGGCAAGGTCCTATTGCAACGTGAGGTAGTGACAGCATTACCTCCTCCAGCTTCTCTATGATCATGGAAAAGGCTTTAAAGATGGCGTTGGTAGGCCCTGCCAGTGTTATGATCCTCTCAGGACAATTCCCCTCAGAGATGTTGATGCGAGCACCGCTCTTGTTAATAAATAAGAAAAAATGAAGCGTAAAGACACAGGTAGGAGAAAATGCATCACCTGGAAACTGTTTTCAGTATTGCATCACATGAATTTACACAATCACAAGCTATTTCTATGCACTGTCGTATTTCCTGGGCAAGTAAATCTCCATGGCAATGAAAGCAAACATGAAGTGCATGAATGCTTACTTCTTCTCTCATCTTCTTCACAGATTCTCCTTTCTAAAGGAAAGATGAGAGCACATTAGCACATTATCACAGCTACCTCCGCAGCAAGCCTCAGGGCAGCTTCAGAAAGGATGTGGACCATAAGGAGCAATCTTACCTTGCCAATTATACTTCCGACTTCCTAAAAAAAATAAAAATTAGGGGGAAAAAAAGTAGCGCTTAATTGCAATATTTTTGGGCTTTTCACCTCTGCCCTTTTACACCACTAAACAGAACCACACAGTAATGAGGACACAGTGATTTATATAAACAAAATCAATTGATTTCATGTGAACATTATCCATGACTTCACTGAAGAACGTGTGACTGACGGTGTCATTTCAGTCATCATCGCCAGTCGTGAGGGATTTCTAACCTTTCCATGCATGAGCAACCTGATAGTCAGGGTGACATTGAGCCCAGCCTCAATCACACTGGAGTCCATTACTGCAGCGTCAGGGTGGAGGGCAGAACCAGTCAGAGAGCTTGTGTCTTTGGTCACAAGTATGGAACCTGATTAAGGGAGGGATGAAAACGGTAATATGGCAAAGCCACCAAACTGCACATATCTGACAGAAGCAATCTTCACAGATCACCAGAGCAACAGCAATATGTAAGCACTGCAATGTTAAGCAACGTTAATTTAAAGCATTCAATGCCTTTTTCAGAAGCCTAACTAAAACTACTCCATGATGACATCAAGTGTACACGGGCTGAACCTTGGCTTTGGACGGGTCATCCCCCATCAACACATCTGCGATCACACGCCTATCTCCCGCACAACGCTTCAATATCCATAACATTAACTTTTAATGGGAGCTCTTAACTCGCCATAACAGGAGAGACGCGCAGATCCTTGGACAC
This sequence comes from Petrocephalus sullivani, assembly GCA_026780845.1. Lineage (NCBI taxonomy): Eukaryota > Metazoa > Chordata > Actinopteri > Osteoglossiformes > Mormyridae > Petrocephalus > Petrocephalus sullivani. The sequence continues at coordinate 2,474,682 of JAODKM010000118.1, read as the reverse complement.
TTAACATCGCGTACTTCAGCAACGATAAGCCAGCTATTTGGTTACGTTTCTGGGAAAACTTAAATCCCACAACAACCCCGGGGAAGTTTAACCTCCACCCTACTCAAAAAGCAAACCAGATAGCATATGAAGAGGGTGTATTTGCTCAGTAATAAGTAATGAACACTTCGTTTACATCCCTTTGAAATACAGTGTAGGGGTAGGTAACTCAAACTGTGCATATTGGGCCTTTTATTAAAAAAAATAAATGTTCGCTCTCACCTCCGTTTAAAAGTCCAAGTGGGAATATCACGTTTGAACCGGCCATTTCAGAAGACACTTTTAATACGCATTTTACGCATACTTAACAAGCCTACGAGAAGAGCAGAACAGCCGTCAGAAGTTAAACGGTAACAGTACTCAGTATTCTGCATCAATAAATAGACAAAGCAATCAACCTTGATTACATGTGCCATTCATCAACGTACAGCTTCCCACTGGGTATTACCGTGCGCAGTTAACGTTTCTAACTAGAACCAGTATCTTGTCGCGAGAGGGGGGGGGGAAATAATGCAAATAGAAGCAATGTGTGACACATACATGCACGTACACACAGCATTACAGAGCGCCTACCGAAGCTCTTGAGCCACGACCGCAAGCGGCATTAGCAGCTAGGAGCTGGGCCGCCTGGGTAAACAAGCCGCCGCGCGGCCAGCAGGACTGCGCAGTGCGAGCTGCGCGCGCCCGCGGCCTCGCGGCCGCCTCGCGCCCCGGGAACCGGCTACGGCCTTCCGAAAAACAAATAAAAGCGACATTACGCGCTCTTACCTGCCCGATGCTTCCCGATGTGTATGAGGGGGGAGGGTGGGGTTTTCAGGGTAGAAGGGGAAAGGTTCGGGAGGGTATACACCCCCGGGGGTCGGGAAGAGATTTTGAAGGATTCGGGAGGGAAGAGGGAAAGAGTGTTAGTACGAGAGCGAGCGCCACTGTTTCGCAAAAAGACAACAAAACCGCCAGCAGCAGCAGCAGCAGCACCTCTCAACTTTCACCTTTCACCCAGCCCCCTCCGCGCTAACCCCGCCTAGGACACGTCGCAGCCGTCCCGAACGCGCGTAGGAAAATACTTCCCGGAGACGCATAAAATCGCTAAAACGAACAAGTGCGAATCGGCGACCAGCGACAACATCGATTTGAATAAAAGTTTTAATTTTAGAACGAGACGTCGCCGAATAATTCAGTGCGAGGCCACCCAGCCCCCTCCGAAGAAACGTCACGTCTTCGCTGAGGGGCGGATTTACGCAGGTCGCTGACGTAGCGGCTCGCGTGCCCGAGGGCTGCACGTGCCCTCGTTTCTGGCTTGCGGCGTTTACTGCGTGGCAGAGCGCGTGCTTACGGCGCGCGGCTACCGGATTTTACTACGCTGGAAATCGCAGTGTATTGGAAGAGACATTATGTTTATTGTCGTCATTGCTGGATCACAGATCTGGCTTTTTCTGTGGGTATCTTTTTCTGGGTATATTGGAGCAAAAAAAGATCTCTGCAGTCAAACCAGCTTTTAATGACTTAATGGCAAAAGAGTAAAATAAGTTAGACACGAACGGAAAAGCCTTGTCAGCTGTAGGTCCGCGCAAAATCACGACAGAGAAATTAAAAGGAATAGCCACCCATCAGGAAGTCATTGCACATACCATATTGGTCATGGCAGTATCACACGTATCGTCGGCAGATTTATATTTATATAAAATTTACATATACTTTGTTTAAAAAATCTACTTCTAACACTGGTGTAACTTACCCTTGTTTACATGCATCATCCAATTAGTGGCTTCCGGAAACGTAAAAGATTTTAATCATATTTTAATTGCATAATGTAAGAGCATTACACGTTATTTTACCCAAAGACATGAACTGGCTAACTATATATCCTGCTTCCGAATTATTGTACATTTCAGTTGAAAGGCATTTTCCAAAAAAGTATATACATATATCTGGTCCCTGCTTTACTACTAAATCACATCCTATTGCAAACATTGAAGGAGCTTAACTTTTTCTGAAGATACAGACAATAGTGGTTTAATAGTGATTTTAATTTATATAAATTATCCACTTTTGATCGAATTAATTCATAAAGGCTACACTTTCTATACAGAAATATGGACAGTAACCAGAATGTTTTGGGTATCATATTTAAATATTACAGTAATGCTTGAAATCGGGCACAGCAAATATAAGCAATATACATGGAAATGTAAGTGTAGGTCTCAGTAGTTTAATTCACGCTCCATCCACACGACCGCACATGGGTCTTAGTGAGAGAGATTGGCCGTTTCAGTCAGAGTCGCTGCTGCTGCTGCTGCTCGAGGAGGAATGCTGGGAAAAGAAGGACAGCGAGGAGTTACGGGCCACCGTGGCTGATTCACCCCGGGTGCCGAGAACACTCCTCCAGCCAAGCGACAAGGCAGCACACCACACTGACTCATCACACATCACATCAAAGCACAATATCATTTTACTCAAGTTCAAAGGCTCTTACCAAACAGTAACAGTGCCTCAGTGGTTACCACTGTTTACTGACACTTCCAGGATTCCAGTGTCACCCTCACCATGTGTGGGTGGACACTGTAGTGTATTAAGTGCCCTGTGATGCACTGTCTTGTGCCCTATGCCACCTGGGCTTCAGATGCCCCCGCCCCATGACCCTGACTGGGATAAGTGACTAGAAAATTGATGGATAGTTCTAACAAAACCACATCTGGAAAAGTTTTATTAAGTCAGCAGCCATACGCAGAGCTAAATGCTGATAGTTCCACCTCAGATAATCAGGGTTAAACAACAGGCTTGTTATAACAAATAGAATTATCCATTTCAAAGCCCACACACCCCACATGACTTGACCTACCTTCCCATGCTTATGGTGTTTGTGGGCCTTCTTCAACTTTTTCTTCATTTTCTTGTTCATTTTATGTCCAGCCACCACTGCCCCTGCACCAGCCAACCCTGCAGCCATGCCCCCAGGTAACCCCCCAGGCATACAATGACCACCCCCTGGAATTTGCTGTGGGCCAGGATAGAACCCACCAGAAAAGTTACCCCCAGGGAAACCAGGAGCACCAGGGTTCATGGGATAAGCATGCTGTCCGGGGCCTGGGTAGGGCACTCCTCCAGGGGGAACAGCTGGGTTCATACCAGGGGGATAAACTGGATTTGGTGCAGTTGGGTAAGCTGGGTTATACCCAGGGGGGTAGGCGGGGTTGTTGGGTGGTGGAGCATTAGGGCAATTGGGCATTGGAGGTCCTGACAATAAAAAAGATTAGTAACACCTATGGCAAGTCCATTCAGAACCCATCGAGTATCAGTCATAGTAATTATAACTGCGTGCGTGTGTGTATTTTATATAGGATTAATTTGATGTATTTAAACATGTCTACAATATATTCAGCTGTAATCTGACAAAGTAAAACAAGTCAGAAGTGCTCGTAATCAAGTATCCGCCATGCAATGCGACCTTTGCACTTTTGTAGTCGGTCTGATGCGCGAGCACGAGACTAATACAGCCATTACTGACAGGCAAACTGACAGCAACACGACTATAAATCCGTATACATACCTTGGTTAGGCCACATTAGTACTTAGATCTGAACACAAGATCAGCTGGAAAACATAAACACGCAAGTACACAATCAGAATCAATAACACGAATAATCGTCGATAAACAGATAAAATAACAACACATTTCTTTTCAATTTGTCGGGAGAATACGCAGTCGCGTTTATTCTAGGAAACTGATCTAAAACAAAACAATGACTACACACTATATCTTACTATATCGCAGGTTTGTCTATTATTTTACAACTTCTTTCGAGCTTGAAATCATATGTATTAATATTAAACGTTGTTTGAATTGTTTCTCAGCTTAAAATACGTAGTTGAAGTATCCACCACTACTTCGATTGTATTTTGACAAACTCAATCGGCGTATTTACGTTGTATAACATACCTTGCTATTAGCCCTTGCGGTTTCGCAGATGGTTTCAGGCAGTTGTGCGCATGCGCGCTGCTTCCTCTTCCGCCTCTGTGCGCAGAGCTCCGCCCCCTAGGCGTAAAAACCTTGCAGGATTGTCTGTTATTAGCATAAGGCTTACTCGTTGAAACGTAATTCTTACTAGTAAGAAAAACTCTCTTACTAGTAAAAATGCAATTCTTACTAGTAAGAATATGAGTTTAAGATATCTACAATGCAATTCCTTCTAGTTAGAATGTTTTACTACTGTATTTTTACTAGTAAGAATTCATATTACAGAGCTCTACAGTTCAGTGTTTACTAGTTATATATTCCCATTGACTTCCATTATATTTTCGCTTCACATATCCAAAATTCAATTTTCAATTTTGGCTTGCCACAGTGGGACCCATCTGTATTATGTCTGTAGTATGCGCTTGACTGACAGAAAACCTGTTCGTAACATTTGCAGGATTTCGACTATATAAGTATAAAACATTTTATTTCAGTTTAAACTCCGTCTGCTCTATAAGCCTTTATGGTTTTTAAAAATGAATCTCATGCCTACTTAAGTTATTCTTGTATGTTCCCTGGAATTATATTTGCTCGTAGTTTCACTCGACAGTTGTGAAGCCAGCCCATCTTCCTTAGCAGGAGGCAGTGCGTTGCTGAGTAGGGTATTATACAATGCTGCCATTTTATGTAAGCAGACATTCCACTTTAGGCATATTGATTTCAGGGACATGCAGCAGATGCCTGTAATGGTGAAAGAAAATCTTCAACCAAACCCAAAACCAAAAAGCAGGGAGAAACGTTCACGGCATTCAGGTATTTAGAGCATAATTTCTCTACTGATACATACACTGTTCTTTGCGTTCCTTAAGTAGTCTGCAATCTGTTGACTTTAGTTAACACCAACAGGGGACATCAAATAATACTGCAAATCCACTGCATGAACTAGCATTTTCCAGCTGGCTAGCTTAACTATATTTGTAAATAGTTGTGGTAGGGCTGGTGGTAGTAAGCGTGGACTGCACAATTCATGTGTCATCACGTAAATATTCGCTATGTCCCATAATGCTCTGGCGCTGCCCATGTAATATAGTTGTATACGTAGTTGTATGAGGTCTAGCTTGACCTAGTCACTAAATAAATTGCCTGGACTTAGGAGACCACAGGAGTTCACTTGGGCCTCCCTCTCAAGAGTGGGGCTCTCTAGGCCTTCCTTGATGGGACTGGCTCCAGCTGGGGAGAGGATTGGTCGATGCGCAATGAGAGCAGCACACGGTACCCCTACAAAACCCAAAGCCACCACAGAGGAGAGAAAATGGGTGTCTGTGGAACTCATCGCCATGGCCCGACAGGCTTACCCCAGCTATCCCACTCGAGTGTAGGAGGACATCTTCCCCTCAGACCTTCTGCCTGAGAGGTTCCAGCAGCAGCAGGTGCACCTCCTGGCTCCGGTCGGACATCCAGCAAGCCGTGCGTGAAAGCCATCATGACCCCCCATTCCAGTGAGCTCAGCAAGGACCCACGATGAGGAAGACAGTGTAAGCAGTCAGTAACAACATCAGCAACAGCATGACTCGAGACTCACCTGCTGGCACTGTGGTAAGAGGGGCCACAGAACGTGGCTCTGCTGTGAAGCCTTCCCTCAGCTGTCGGGAAATAACAGCGGCCGTGCAGTGAGGAGGGCGAGGGCCGAGTCTCCAAACTCCAACAGGCTACCACCAACCTCTTGCCGACCTGTGCAGCCCCTTCCTGCCCTGCATCGTCGGAGGAGTCCGCTGCCATGCCTTCATCGACAGTGGCTCCACCATTTCTTTCGTCAGGGCAGGACTGCTGCTGGGGACAGGAGCGCCCTCCTGAAAAGCCCGGGGCTGAGCTCCTTCCCACCTGTGCACAGTGAGAGGGGAAACCATCCCTGTGCACGGCTAGATTTTGTTTGTATGTGCACTGAAGCAGGCTAAGCAGACACCTAACAGGTGACGTCATGTGGGAATACATCTCTGAAATTCCACAATGGCTCTTCCAGTTAAGTGGAATACGCACGTTTAGTTAAGTATGTACAAATCAGCTTGGGAAAGTAAGCACAAGACACGTGTGTAAATCAGTTTCCTGTGCACCCTTAACCACTATAGCAAACTAAGATCTCTATTCCTTTAGAAGTGCCCTATGCTTCTTTTGGTAGACTGCAGGTTCACCACAACCCTGTTCTAGATAAGGGGTTTTGAATGGTTTATGGGTGGATCAGAGCTATAGAAATGAAAGGTTCATTGGTGCATGATATAAAATAGTTTATTCAGACTCTTGTATTAGCTACAGTGGTTGCTAAACATTCAATACATTAAATAAAAAAGAGCATATTGAAGTCATACGCGTGTTTAAATTAACCCATTTGGATCCCCATTGATCTGCCAACCAAAAACATTATTTTGGCAAGTGCCAGTCTGCATGGTTATAGCCATCACACCAGGCAATAGGATTAGTCTACTCTGCCACTAACCAAAGTCGTACGTCAACTCAGAGGAATTACATTGCTGTTACCTCAGTCAGCTCCAACATGTACCAACAGATACACAAACCCAGCATTCCATTACTGAAAGTAATTTTCACATCACTAGCTGGAGAATTCAGTGGAGAACGATAATGGCTTGTTAATTTCCATCAGTATTTTCCAGCGATAGACTCTGGGAAACTGTTCATACTCCCCCTTTGTGGAAATAAGGTTCCCAGAAGGGTATATGTGTCAGCCACAGCATTCCAGAAGGGCTGCCACTCTGCTGGCTGCACACTGGGCTGTCAGACGGGCTTCTGGTTCATGGTCCCAGCAGTCTTCTAGAATATCCTTCATGGCAGAGAATGCCTGAAATGCAATTTGGAATAAGCAAAACAGTCTATATTTAAGTTTAAATAATTCATCGTATCACAGAAAACAGTCTAGTTAATGTTAATTAGTAATACATCAATTCAAAAAATATATATTCACATTATCTTTATATTCAAAATACCAGGCCATGTATCTCTACAACCCATGACGACTGATAACAAGCCGGTTCAAGTGACTTCTGATCAGACCCCAGAAAAAACTCCATAACTTCAATAACAATTCCATTCTTTTTCGTGACTTGCAACAAAAATGTTTTTTTTCCCCCTGTGTTTTTAGGTTTGTACTATTGTTCTTAAATATAGCATTAATTTCTTCATTTGCATTTTATTTCTTTAGCACATGCTAAGCAACATACTTTCTTTTTTGAAGGCAGGGTCACCCAGTCCCTGGGAAAATTTAAAGGCCATGCTCTAGGGCCTAGCAGTGAAACTCTGCAGTGGAACTCTGTCAGCCTTGGGATGTAAAGCATTATATTTCCGTCAGTATTTCCCCAGTCGCTGAACTCTGATCAGCTGAGGGACATGGCATCTGCTCAGCTCTTCAGTGGAGCTATGACTCAAAGTTCACCTGGTGTGAATGACATGCTGGCAGAACCCGAAGCTTGCAGAAACCACAGCCCGCCATTCAAGAGGGTCTCCCATCTCTCAAGGCAAAGTACCTGTTTGAATTGCCTCCAGGATTTGGGTAAAATGGGCCGCTCTCTCCTCTCAGACACAAACAGGATGAGGTCATCCAGCGATGGGCTGGGGCCCAGCTCCGCCTCATACGGCAGCTGGTGCTCTGGAACTGGCGATTCTGTGGTTACGAGAAGCAGGACCGTCGCTACAGCAACCGTTCCCACAGGGAATCAAGTGCATCTGGCCTATTTGGTTGTTGGATGCTTTCAGAATAATTCAGTCAAAAAGAATCAGACATAGATACCTAGTACACTGAGATTAACAATGGGCTGTTCAGAGATTTGAAACTTGGCTGTTACTTGCTGATAATCATATCCACTTACTCTTTCAAAAACCTTCTGTATTCTCTCAATAGCTTTAATACAAACAGAACCATCCACCCTTCCATCCATCTTCCAGCTGTTTATCCCAAACCGGATTGCTGGCCAGTATTGACCCTGGTAATGGGTAGCACCAGTTGAGTACTCTATGACTGTGACTCTTTATGCTCAACTGGTTGGCTGAAACAAAATCATGGTCTGGGTTTTTACTTTCTGTACCAAAAAAATTTCCACCTCTGGCCCATTGATGGACTGGATGGATCGAAATCTTGTTGGTTAAAACCATCACCTACACAACTATATGCAAGGTCTGAACTTTGAGATTTCCTACTGAAGAGGGCGCACTCATCCAGCAGGCTTAGGGTGGCGCCTGGCAAATGGGGATAGGCCGTAAACAATCACCTGCATAGAGGTCGGAGCAGCGCGCCCAGAGCTCCCACAGCAGCAGGCCCAGCGCGTACACGTCCCCCTGGATCAGGCACCGGTCGCTGTTCAGGTTCACACAGCCTTCGAGCACCTCTGGGGATGTGTAGCGTAGCGTTCCCGCCTGGCTCCTCAGCTGGCCGGTAGAAAACACAAAAGAGACCCAGCCATGGTACAATTGGCTGCCATATTCCTAATGCACATTACCTTTAATTCTAGGTTTTAAAGAGAGTTTGATGGCTGGATGCTTTTTAAACGCTGTGCACTTCGTAGTGCACAAATGTCTCTCTGACGTTTCTGGTGTCACCACTCTGCTCCA